>BQNB010036540.1:2942-50051 GCA_026074375.1 Tanacetum coccineum | reverse complement strand
AGGGCGTAGTGCGTTTTGGAAAGAAAGGTAAGTTAGCACCAAGATATGTAGGGCCGTTTGAGATCCTTGAAAGGATTGGCCTTTTAGCGTATAGGTTGAGGTTACCTGAGGAGTTAAATAGCGTACATGACACCTTTCATGTGCCAAATTTGAAGAAGTGTTTGGGGAATGCTAATTTGCATGTGCCGTTGAATGAAATCAATATCGACAAGACTTTACGTTTTGTTGAGGAACCTGTAGAAATTATAGATCGTGAGATTAAGAGTTTGAAACGTAGTAGAATACCACTTGTGAAAGTTCGTTGGAATTCAAAGTGTGGTCCCGAGTTCACTTGGGAACGCGAAGACTATATGAAGTCTAAGTATCCTTGGTATGTGTTTAATTACACATACCTTTTACCTTTAAAATCAACCCTAAACGACCAAAAACATACATAAAATGCCACATATATGCCTGTTTTTGTGTTTGTACTGTGCAGGTATCGGATATTCACTAAAGGACAAAAACGAAGCCAAGCCAGACAAAACTGAACATGGATTTGGAAAGAGCGCGAAAAACTAAGGCCAAGGGTTCAAAAGGGTTGAAAACGAAGCTAAAACGGAAATTTCCGGATCGACTCGACAACGTTTGTGCAATTAATGAAGTCAAGACGAAGTCAAAGTCAACCCCGGGATATGGCATTGAAAAGAGCATCAAACCCGAACCCATCTAATGGGTCGGGTAAGCCCATTAGTATATTATGTGAAGACTTTGAAGCCCAAAACCAAAAATAAAGCCCATTTCCCTTATAAAACCAAACGGCCCAAACTGTTAGCCCAATTGCACTTAACTTTTGTTTAATCACAAGGACCATGTATGTAATAACTTATATAACCCTCAAGGGGTTATTCTGCCAAATCCCAAACTTTGACACAACCACACGGACTTAGCTTGCAATTGAAAGACACAAGATGAGGGGCTCGTTCTGCCATTTAACCAAACTCACCCTTTTATAAAACCATACACACTGTACATCCTCCCCACTTTCCCGCCCAAAAACTCCCATCACCATCCTGTCACTTTCACCCCTCGTTTACTGTTCATAAACCTCCAAAACCATCACTCTCCCTCACCCCACACCCACATGGGTCAATGAACACGCTGGCAATCCCTAGTGCGACTATTGGCTATGGAAATCAAGGGCTTTGATTATTCGGATTGGTGAGCAAGCAAAGATTAAGGGCCAAGATGGACTTTGGATTCCACACACACAACAAACACACTCCCTCAACTGTCTCTATGAAGAAACACACATGAAGACACTAGGGTTTAGTATAAATAGGCATAGTTAGCTTATTTTCATGTAGTGTCGAATTTTTTGTAAAGTGAACACTTGTAAACCAAAGATTTGGCCATTTTAATATATTGCAATTTACATTTTCAGTTAATTTCCTGTCTTTTAAATACTTTGTTTTTAAATTACTTGTCAATTTTAAGTTTTCCTTAATTTTTTTTTGTCATTTAAGCTTATCTATCTTTGAAACCTGTTTCATAAGCCCTTTGGATAAGCTTTTGAGACCTCAAAAGCTTATACAAAGTCTGTTTTCAGTTTCTGTCAAAAAAAATCATAAAAAAAGAGAAGAAGCAAGGAGCATGGTGAATTAAGGATGGCCATGGTTTTAGAGCTTATGGTAAGCTATAGGTTTGGTTTTATAAGCTTTTGGAAAGCTTACTTAACAACCATAAGCTAGGACCATTGTAAGTTTCTCTTTTAATTTTCTTTGCTCATTGTCACTGTAGCATAGCTTAATTTCAGCTTATTTATGTCATTTTGTGCTTATTCATGTTTCTTTATGCTTATGTGTACCTATTGATTGCTTATTTGTCACTTCTTTGAATTTTGTTTGAAACTGCCATTTTTAGCTTGTAACTGTGTGTTTTCTTTCTTGCTTATTTTAGAGCTTAATGTTGTGCTTTTCTTGCTGCTAATTGCTTATTTGTCATTGCTAATTACCTGTCTTTAATTGTCTTTCTTTAAATCTTTGTTAATTAGCCTTTAAATTTGATTTTTACTACTTAAAGGAGTGTTTGGCATAAGGGTCTTAAGTGGGTCATTTCAGGTTATTGAACTTTTGGGTCACTTAGTCTCTATTGGTAAACAAAGTTATGGATCTCGTTTAGTCCACCTATAGTAAAAATTTTTTTGAAGCTAATTTTGAGGAATTTGTTAAGTTTGATTGTTTATTTTTTAGCTTTTTTCTATAGCCACCTTTGAAACTGTCATGAAAATACAATCTCAAGAAGCTTATTTGGATTGGAATATTGTTTGCCATCCTTTGACACTCATTTATGTGACTCCTTAATTGTCTAAATGAAATAGAATAGAACCATTTGGTTTGAACTTAATTTCCTAGCAAAAATCTGTCAACCTATTTCTAAGTCATTATTTTTATACATTTTTCACATTTAATTATGAGTTAGAATAAAATTATATTTTTTTGGTCTATCAAAAATTTGAGCACGAATCAATCTCATTGCTTGTCATAGCTACATTCGTATCTCGATGTTGTCATGTTTAAGCTGAATGCTTGCCCTAGCAGATTTTTTAAGCTTGCATGTTGTACCACTTTTCCTTTCTAAAAGGTCCTCCTGGATAAACCATAACCTTATCCCCTATTCTTGCTTATTATTTTTAGTAAACCTGTGTTTTTTAGGCTTTTCCTGAAAAGCCAAAGCCACAACTTTAGAGCCCCATAAGGAGCAGTTTTGCCCTAGGGAAGCCCTTATTGAGCTATAAAAATAAGCACAAAAGCTTGTCCCCCATCTGCTACTCTTCCATTATGCCTAACAAGGATGCTTATTTGCAAATTGTCATTGCTGTCTTTATATGCCTGTTTATTTGTGCTTATTTTAGAGTTCATTAGCTTATTAGATATATGTTTCATAAATCTGTCTTGCTTATTTCCCTCGCCCTTGTATGCGTAAAATTTACCTAGAAACAGCCCATAAGTAGCCAATTTTGCCTTATTTTATATTAGTGTTATCTTACAGTTTTTTTGTTCCCTTTTTCCCAGCTTATTTTAACATACACAAAAAAGTCATGTAGTTAGAAAAAAATGATAAATGCCATGTGCTTATTAAGTTTGTGTAAAAAGTTTTTCTAAAAAAGGGATAAGAGGAAACCCGGGTGAGGCAAGACTCGAACCCGGTCATCAACCCTCATCACCTCCGTCTACCAACAACTCTTACCGCTTTGCCCTTGGGTCATATCTGTTAGACCCCTTGGGCACTTATGTATATGAATGTTTGTTTTGGCCCTTATCATATAAGCCCGAATTGGCTTATTCTGAGCTTATTTATAAGCTCAATTTCGGGTTTCTCATTTTTCTTAGGTTAGTTTTAGGGTAAAGTATTTTTGGTAATTTTCTTAGAATTTTAAGTATTATTTTAGTATTTTTTATAATTTAATTTCTTTAAAAGTTTTAAAAATTCATAAAAAATACAAAAATTATCAAAAAAATAAATATTTTTCTTTTTTAAGGAAATTTTCGTTGGTCATAATTTACTTAGAAAAAATAGAAAAACTTTCGTAAGGGTTAATTTTGCAACCTTGTGAATTTTTAAAGAAAGGTCTCAGTCCCGGTATTCGTTTTGACTCGTTTGTTTTTGGGACAAACGACGCTCCTTTTTCAGTCCTAGTTTTTTAACTTCTAATTTGTCATTTAAATCAATTTAGCTTTTAATTTGTTTTAGGTTTAATTTACAAAATTTATGTTTTGAACACCTCGTATTATCGTGCCCTTTAAGGATATTAAGTTTATAGCTTTCATTTTAAGGTTTTTTTTCCTCAATCGGTTTTGTGTCTTGTTATTGATTAATTAATGCTTTCTTCTACACTCCCAAATCATTACCTCATCAAACTCCAATTTTCGACTGTATCGATTCTCCAGCACTAGCCTCCGTTTTAGGATAAACGACCCGGGGATATTCATACTACTTCTCGGTTTCATTGATTGTAATTTGGATTAAACTAATTAAAAAAAATTGTATTATATATATATAACGGTGTAGTTTTAGCACCAACCATGTACGCAGCGGAACATAAACACGTATAGAATATGTAATTAACAAATGGATCAAGAAGTGTGTACCTTTTAGCAATAAATGAAATCACCTTCTTGAATATAAACCTAGTTTATGAAATAGAATACCACAGAAAACGAAATAAATTTAAGCAAGAGTAGATAACATATTGCGTGCAAACACAACACGTCACCGCGATAAACTTAGATGCTAGTCTTGCTTCCATAAAACAATCGAGAACTATTGTTCTTAGATTGGATTAAACTAACAAATCGAATGTACACATATTGAAAAAAATATCAACTCATAGACAATCACAATTAATGAAAAGGTTACGCCACTTTATGCAAGGAGAAAGCATTCATGATGACATTTCAAGCAATTTCTTAACATCATTTATGAATGGGTTTACACTCATAATTCACACGTAGAGAATTATTTATAGTCTTGTGGGTCGTATTTACTATATCACATATTATATATATATTTATGAATTCCATAAAGAATTTATATAGTCTCCAACCATGGAATCCACGTTAGACTAGAGAACACCTTAAGTTTCATAAATCGACACTGCTCATCCTTGTAACATCTATAGTTCGACCGGTCACCAACCAACACCCCACGGTTTTGGTTTTCGTACAAACAATCCCTTTACTCATTAATATACTATTAATTAGTTTTAACTTCTAACGTTAAAATTAAAGACCGTACCCAATTATTTCGTGAAGTATAAGTAATATAATTAATACATACAATGAAAAATAATAATTAACAATAATCAACGTATCAAATCATGTGTATACGAGTGTAGAGTGCACGCCATAGGCACCACATATTTTCAGCCGTATATTTATTTATGATATGGACATATCCCAACAGTAAGCTCATAAGGTCGAAAAATAAGCTAATCCAATCACACACGTCTCATTTTTCATGATATAACACCTCTTTTTTCCACCTAGTTATTAAATTTATATTATTTTTTGTATATAAAGTGCGAGTTATTCGAAGGATCAAGCGTAGCAGAGCTTATATCAGCGATGGCAGCTGGTTGGAACGCAAAGCTAATAGTGGAAACATGGTCACGAGGTGGTGTAACAACAACAAGCATTGGTCTAGCAGTAGCAAGTACACACACGTGTGCATAGTACACGACCAAGATTCCAAAACCGAGTACACAGCCGCCATGCATAAAGCAGGCATGAAACCAGAAGTAATCATTGGAGAACCCGAAGAATCTATCAAAGGTATGCAAGGACAACACTCATGGATTTGGGTGTTTGTTTTGGCTTTATACGTGGGCTTATGAGATTTTCTGGCTTATATGGGTTTATATAAGTTTATCATATCATAATAAACTTATATAAGTGCACGAGTCTCAACTCTCAACATAAGCCGAAAAACTAGCGCTTATCTTACATAAGCCGAAATCAAATAAGCTCATAAGCCCACATATAAGCCGAAACAAACACCTCTTTAATTTTGTTAAAAAACGTCATTTTTTTATTAATGCATCTGCATGTAGTCTTGTTTAATTTTTCGTAAATGCACATGCTGACTTTGTCTTCTGATTACGTCCATGAAGGTATGATGATAGATTTCTTGGTGGTGGATTCTAGAAGAAACAATTATTCTAGGATTATTAAGGAAGCGACAACGTGGGGCTGTTCTTGTATGTAAGAATTCTCTGTCGGATTTAAGGTTAAGGAACTTGTTTGACGGCGGGTCGAGAAGGATTGTGAGGTCGGTTTTTTTGCCGGTGGGGAAAGGGTTGGATATTGCACACGTGGTGGCTGGCGAAAACGGGTCGGGTTCGGATAATAAAGTGAAGAAGAGTAGATGGATACGACGGGTTCGAATAGTGAAAACTGTTGAAGAGTTGTGATTCCGAAAGGGATGATGAATTATATATTTGATTTAGTACATGAGAAGTTTGAGTAAAAATGAATTAAACAGTAAGTATTTAATAATTAAGTTTTTGTTTGCATGAAGTCGATATCGTTGTCTATATCCAGAAATTACTTATTGCTTAACTGCTAGAATTTAATACGTCAGGTATAGTTGTAACTAACGAAGAGACGTGTGCTCAATTTTTCAATTTGGTCTATTGAAGGAAATAAATGGAGTATTTATTTCTCTAGAGCTCAATTCATTATGTCTCAAGCTAAATAACATATATCGTCACAATAGTTTTATTAAGCCAATAATCTCATAAGTAAGTTAACCCAAACATCCTCTCACTATTTATTGGCATTCACAAGTTAAAAGAGGTGTGTTTTGGTAAGCTTACTTGTGTAGTTTATGAGCTTAGTTATTACATTTTGTTAAAGCATTTGAGTGCTTTTGGATGAATGGGTAAAAACTAGGCCACTTATGTTGATAAAGTTCAATTTTTTTAAAACGACAATTTTTTAAGACCTACACCACCTATCTTACAAATGCATTTAGCGAGACTTGAACCTACAACTTATAAGTTGATGAAAAACACATATATCACTAAATGAAAGGCTTTTGAGAAGCTTTTTTTGTGTTCCTTCTTGGTAAAGCTTGCAACTTGAAGTTAAAACTTTTGAATTTACTACTACATGTGAATGGCTTCTTTACTTCTAAAATATCTGTTGTATAAAATGTAACAAGTGTCACACAAGCTAAGACTATCTTATAGTTGACTTTTGTAAGTATTATCCATGCAAAGGTTTCATTCACAGATCACATTAATGAACCACCTCGGATTTTGAAACTATCTAACAAAATACAGTATGTGTTTTGCTAATTTCTGCTCTAAGTTGTAATTAATAAACACAAACTTTTCTAATTAACTATAATATGCATTAGATATACATTAAATGAACTTGTAATTTACTATATTTAAACATAATTTTATTTGAATTAATTAAAACATTCCTTATATAAAAAATCAAACCATGCCAGTAGAGTTTAGCAAAACCTACAAAATATCACAATGAGTATTTAATGTAAGAAACATTTTACGCGTATAATGAAGTTCATAAAACACAAAATATTTTGCTATTTTTAGATTATCTTGTTTACGTGTATGAATTGAAAAAAGACTTAAAAGCGAATTCATTTCCTTGTTCTTATCCGTATCGAAATTTGCCTAAAATAACCGAGTGTTTTGAATTTATAATTTAAAGACTCGTATATTTATACACTCGATTTCATAGAACTTTAAATATGCCAACTTGTTGTTGACTTGCATATGAAATTTCGACATGTAAAACAAAGATTTTGCATTGCATTGTATGAAGTTAAAGTAAATGAATATCACATACAAATTTTGAAATGTTAAGATAATTTTGTGTTATGATTAACCTTACCATTATTATATTTTCAAGTTGCACACTGCACTTGCCCAACAAAGTGACATATATCAAGACATAATATTACTCCGTAGGTTTCAATATGTGTCTTTGTTTTGAAAATGCGCAAAGTTTGATGAGAGTGTATTTTGCAGGTATTTACGAAACCTTTTTGATTGGTTAGATGGTGAAGCAAACATTTATTTTGAGACGGGAAAAGTATTATATATCTAGGGGATAGCTTGGCTATAATTTTTGTAGCCAATTGGCTACAATCTTCCACCCGAAATACACAAGAAATAACTTAGGGGCCCGTAAACATGATTCAGGGACCCGCAAACAGGACTCAGGGACCCACAATTATAGCACAAAATTGTAACTAATTTGTTACAAAAAATTGTAGCTAATATTTTCTCATATATCTAAGGTGGTGTAAAATGGTAACATGTAAAATTCAAAAACATTACAAAACATAAGAATAGCTGTAGCAATGCAAATCGGAGGAGAAATTAGCGTAAGTTATTTGAAATGAGAACTTATTCTATTGATTTTAGAATAAGCTAACCAACCGAAATTGCAATTTGAAATTTTAGGTGAAACTACTTAAGGTCGGTTATGGTTATCAATTACGTCAATCTCAAGTTATGCTCCAATTATTTTTATCACAAAATCAGTTATAATAACCGACTATGATTTCTATGTGATCCTTTTATTTTGAATTTTTGTATACCTTTATTTAGGCATGCTAATAACAAGGTTGCAAAAATGGTGCATCGATAGTTAGACGGTCGACCCTCTTACAAATTGTAAAAGGTCGAGACGGGATTAATCAGATTAGTATTTCGGCAATTATTGAGTAGGATTTTGGGTATTTCTGACAAGATTTAAAAAAAACAGCTTATAGTGAGTTTTGAGTATTTCGGGCAAGATTTGCAGGATTCCGGCAAGCTTGACCACCAATGACCACGGTTGACCGATTTATACAAAACAGCAAGGTTAGTGACCCAGTTGCACCTAAACGCCCTTTAATCAGCCTTGTGGCATTTTTTTGCAACACTGCGTATAATAACATGCACATCGAAAATATATATTGTTACTTATAGGAAGAAACGGATATACAACAACATAGTTGTTAAACAAATGACAACCGTAAGAGCTTTTCTCGACTTTTATAGGTAATGATGATGTTTTCTTTCATGTCAAAAGTTTAATATAAACCCAATATTTGTCATAGACCCAATGAACCAATCCCAGCCACTCATTTTTTCATTAAAAATAAAAAAAACTCACTTTCCACCTTTTTAAAAAAAATTAAATATCTCACACACTGTTAATCGTTACGCGAAACAAAACATATCATCGCCACGAGAATTAAATTATCTTTCTATAGAGGGGCGACACTATGTACTTTCGACGAACTTTTTTTTATAATTTTATGAAGTCGTATACGATTTTATGAAGTCATATACGATTTTATGAAGTCATATACGATTTTATGAAATCATATACGATTTTATGAAATCATATACGGATTTATAAAATCATATATGATTCGTTATATTCGCAATTCGTGACTGAAACAAAATTGAAAAAAAGTTCGTTAGAATCACAAATCATATATTATGATTTTATGAAATCATATATGATTTCATGAAATCATATATGATTCGTTATACGAATCATATATGATTTTCGCAATTCGTGACTGAAAAAAAAATCGAAAAAAAGTTCCTCGGATGTATATATTTGTCACGGTCTACTGAAAGATAAAAAATATACTTCTTCGCGACTTGTATTTTTTGTTCGTGTGACGATTTACGTTTGTAAGATATTTTATTTTTAAAAAAGAGGTGGAAAGTGGGTTTTTTTTTGATGAAAAAATAGATGGTTGAGATTGATTCATCGGATCTATGACAAATAATGAGTCTATGTTGATCTTAACTCGTGTTTATGATATGTCACGGATTAGACGTGCGAAAACCGGTTAACCAGTTCGGTTCGGTTTCAGTCAAACAGGAACCTGTTTCGGTCAACGAACCAGTCGAAACCGGTTTGGGGTGCGGTTTTTGTCGAACCGGTCCCAACGGTTTGGAACCGGTTAACCACCCAAACCGGTTTTGACCGGGTTTTTTTTCGTGGTTTTGTACGCTATAAACAGAATAAACTCTAAACTTTTACTTTAATATAACTAAAACCCTTAATACATCAGAAAAACAAAATACATTTGGAAAAGGATAATACAACACAATGCAAGAAAATTTAAAATACAACATCAACAACATATGGCAAGCGAATTAAAAATACACATAACTAATCGAAAATTTAGTACTCTTTCTTCGGCTTCGTGTCAGCATATAATCATATTGTGGTCCTCCAGGGACATAGTGCCTTCACTGATTAGCATCTAGTGAAAATTTCATAAATCGGATAGTGGAATGGCTTCATTTTGTTGCACCTCGTCATCAAAGACATCTTCTTCAAAGTCTAAGGGTATCAAGAGGGCATTTTTCTTGTTTATGCTCTTTAGCGTCCAAGTGATCCTTCAAACACATGCACATCTCTAAAGATGTCGGAGTGAGTCTTGTTCTTCGGATGACAACACCTTTTCTCTTGTGAAAATGCGGATTCAGAAGCTACGAAGTAGCTTGTACACTTTATTATATCCATGGCATGCGGGATAGAAGAGAAACATTGTTTTATTTTCTTTCCTAAAAACCTAAGTCAATTAAAACTTCGCAAACTCTTTGGGATGAAGATCTGTGACAAAATCCGAATTGACATATCGCTCATATTCGCTAGACATTGTAGGATCAGTCCTTGCCTTTTTTTTTGTATGTGCTTTTAAACCGTTTAGCAAACGGCTATACTTATTTCCGTCACTCGCCTTCGATGAAGTAGCCCCACCACTTGTTTGAGATGATTGAGTTGGGTTCCCATTTTTTGCTTAATAAAGATTATACAAACCTTCTAAAGATTCTTTAAAATAACTTTTTGACTTAGATGCAAAAGTATCGTCAAAAAACTCTAAGTACTTATCGACTCGATAAGAAAGTCTACCCCGTTTACATTAAAACATGGATTTAAAGCGGTTGCACAAGTAATTATCGGTGGCATGTGTTGAAAACACTTCCTAAGTTTTTTCTTCATTGGTTTAAACATACATGACAATATACCCCCCTTAAGTTCATATTAGTCAGATAATTTGCAACTAATGAAAAAAATCTGTTGAAGTACCAATGGAGATGTTGGGTAGTAAACCCCCGACAAAATAACCGTAGCATTTTGAAACACTTCAAGTAATGGGTTTAACATTTCAATCATAACCCAATATTCCACCGGAAATTTTTTAAACCTTCTACCATTCTTATTGACCAAAATGTCATGAAAATACGCCAACGTGGTTTTCTGTTTCAAACCACTTTCGAACATTTCAAAAGTGGAGTTCCATCGTGTATCAACGTCCCAATTTGGTGAATAACAAGGTTTATCTGCATCCCTACAGATTCTAATATAGCGTTTTCGGATTTTATCACCAGATTTAAAAACATCTTTTAACATTTGTTTGAAAGACTCTTTCATTTGATTAATTATGGGGACCTTTAAACCAGCTTGCACAACCAAGTTAATGATGTGTGCAACACAACGACTATGATAAAACCTACCCGCCATTGGTGGGTTGTATTTTAATATTAGTTTTTCCATGGCGCTTGTGTTGTTGCTAGCATTATCCAAAGTAATTGACATAATTTTTTCTTGCAAACCATAAATGACAAAGACTTTTTCCAACATATACTTCAAGTTTGTACCCGTGTGAGGAGACGGAAATTCTTCGAATGAAATGACCCGCTTCATCATTTGCCAAGTACTAGGTTCAATCCAATGTGCGGTAACACACATGTAAGAACCGGGCAAATTATGAGGAGCGGACCATACATCCGTTGTTAGGTTGACCCTAGTATTTAAGTTAGCAAAACCATCAATTGTTGCTTGTTTAGCCGCTACCCATAATTTCATTGCATCACGTTTGAGAGTAGAACGACTTACATGAGTGTATCTTGGTTGCATAGTGTTCTGGAACACCCTCGTTGTCTGCTCGTGGTCAAAGTGGTTGAATGGTAACCCTCTTTGAATCACCAAACCCGCGAATTGTTCACGAAGATAATCCGGATTGTACATGAAAATTTGCCCATCTCGCCCCATCGACGTTTGCCCCGCTTCTGGATTCTGATTCTGCTGCGCCTTTAATACTTCACAATGCGGATGAGTTATATGATTCTTCAACGTCGTGTTGGAACCCTCCGAGAAGAAATGAAAGCAATACTTGCATTGAGCTTTTTTCTGACCGTTGGTCATAATGCACATGTTGAAGTCTTTCCAAACTTCGGGGGTTCGATTGGTTGGTATGATTTCACGAATTGTCAGTGCACTTGTTGAACCAGCACCGGTGGTAGTTGAGGCGGATTCACTTGCCATTGAGGTGGATAGGTTTTTGAATTTGCTTAAGAAGGATTGTATGTAATGTAAGTTGTGATTTACAATGTAATATAACACCCTTATTTATAGCACAAGAAAATCATAGATAGGATAAGAAAATGAGAAAAGGGGTGATTTCCGGGTCCTCCATTGTCTCAAGATAAGATAGATAGGATAAGAAAATCTGAAAAAG
Organism: Tanacetum coccineum; assembly: GCA_026074375.1. Classification (NCBI taxonomy): domain Eukaryota; kingdom Viridiplantae; phylum Streptophyta; class Magnoliopsida; order Asterales; family Asteraceae; genus Tanacetum; species Tanacetum coccineum. The sequence continues at coordinate 38,000 of BQNB010036540.1, read as the reverse complement.
GGTGATTCCCGGGTCCTCAATTGTCCTCACAAAATCGGGTCGGGTCCAAACCGGTTTTTGAAACCGGTTGTCAAACCGGCATTTTCGGTGGAAAGCCGAACCGGTTCCAAACCGCCGGTTTGGCCAAAAACCGGAACCGGTTTGGTCAAAACCGGGGTTGACCGGTTCGGTTTCCGGTTTCGACCCGGAACCCGGTTTGGGAACTGGTTTTTTTGCCCATCTCTAATCTACATATGCTAAACGACATATTCTTGATAGTATATAACGAGATGGTCGATACCCGCGCGCTGCGGCGGGGCTACTTTGTTGTTGCCATTTGTATTTTTGTTGTTCTATGCTTATGTTTACAGCTTAACAAAATATATTCCACAATTGAAGAAAATTTAGTAAAACAAAAATTTCCACTACCGATACAATTAGTTGTCTCTAGAGTATGGGTTTGTGGATGCAGAGGGAATGTATCTGGGGGAAACCCGATGCCATGTTACCAAAATCAAAGAAAATAGCGCACCTCATTATTCGGGAAAAGCTAAAAGAAAAATTCAGCAGGATTAGAGTCCCGAAAGAAAAAGAGGTAAAGTTAAGAGAGAGAATCTATTATTTAATAAGTTGTGAGTGTGTATTTGTGTTTTGGGGTATTTTTAATTGATAAAAATAGAAAAATATTACTATAGAAGAGAGAAAAGGTTTGTTTGCAATGATGAAGGAAAGCTGTAATGGGTAAATATTTTGAGCAGAGAGGAAAAGCTGTGATGTTTGAACTGGACAATGGCGAAGAAAAACTCCTAACCATAAGTGGTTCCTAACAAACTTGAACAAAACGACGACGACCTTACAATGAACACGCTTTCTCTGCCACCCTCACAGATAGCTTTCCATGCCCTATGTTCAAGGGATCATGATGAAGTAATAACACGTATAGCAGCCATTTCGGCATGGAATTATAAGCCATTACATGGGGGCCCAGGCCCAATAGTACAATCGAAAAGAAACCAATGGACACAAAAATAAACCCAAAAGCCAAAATAGAATTTCGGTCCGGACTGCAACAAGCCGGACGAGAAGCAACAAGACGGACAAGGGGTTTCTAGAGGACACTTTCGTAGGTCGGCGGAAGTCCGCTAGGCAAACCCATATCTGCAAGTCACGATTACAAGTGGACTCTTGCCTGACAAGGGTCCCACTTCGGCCCACCAACATGCCCAAACGAAATACTAAGAAAACCTAATATTTGACTTACCTATAAAAAGGGGTACTTTGACACCCCACAAGGTATGATTTTCTGATCACATTTTACAGACACATACTCTGACATTCTCTGACAAACATGTTTACATACTCTCACGCCGGAGTCTAATCGTGGGGTCCGTCCTAACGATAAGACTAACGGTTTACCTTTAATTATGCAGGAGATCTTCTCATCGCTTGGTTTAGTACAAGATCTCATCATTGGCCCAGCCCAATAATCACCCCAGATCCATCTTTTCGACCCATAACACATTTTGTACTAACAACTTGATGATGTATAACACGTATAGCAGGCCTTTAGGCCTGGACTACATAAGCCATACATGGGCCAAGGCCCAAAAGGACAATCGAAAAGCATAATGGACCAAAACTAACCCCAAGCCAAACTAGATACGATCCGGAAGCAGCAAGACGGACGAGGGGTTTCCAAAGGACACTTTCGCAGGTCAACGGAAGTTCGCTAGGCAAACCCATATCCGCAAGTCACGATTACAAGCGGACTCTTGCCTGACAAGGGTCCCACTTCGGCCTACCAATAGGCCCACGCGAAATACTAGGAAAACCTAATATTTGGCTTACCTATAAAAAGGGGTACTCTAACACCCCACAAGGTATGATTTTCTGATCATATTTAACACACACATACTCTGACATTCTCTGACAAACATGTTTACTTACTCTCACGCTGGAGTCTAATCGTGGGGTCCGTCCTCATGATAAGACTAATGATTTACCTTTAATTGTGCAGGAGATCTTCTCATCGCTTGGTTTAGTACAAGATCTCATCATTGGCCCAGCCCAATAATCACCCCAGATCTATCTTTTCGACCCATAACACATTTTGTACTAACAACTTGATGACGTATAACACGTATAGCCGGCCTTTGGGTCTGGACTACATAAGCTATCCATGGGCCCAGGCCCAATAGGACAATCAAAAAGCACAATGGACCAAAACTAACCCCAAGCCAAACTAGATACGGTCCGGAATCAGCAAGACGGACGAGGGGTTTACAGAGGACACTTCCGCAGGTCAACGGAAGTTCGCTAGGCAATCCCATATCCGCAACTCACGATTACAAGCGGACTCTTGCATGACAAGGGTCCCACTTCGGCCCACCAACAGGCCCACGCGAAATACTAGGAAAACCTAATATTTGGCTTACCTATAAAAATGGGTACTCTGACACCCCCACAAGGTATGATTTTCTGATCATATTTAACACACATATACTCTGACATTCTCTGACAAACATGTTTACTTACTCTCACGCCGGAGTCTAATCGTAGGGTCCGTCCCCACGATAAAACTAACGGTTTACCTTCAATTGTGTAGGAGATCTTCTCATCGCTTGGTTTAGTATAAGATCTCATCATTGGTCCAGCCCAATAATCACCTCAGATCCATCTTTTCGACCCATAACACATTTTGTACTAACAAGTTGGCACCATCTGTGGGACCAGAATATAACTGAGTTCTACGAAAATACTCACTATAAGCAATCATGAACAACCCGCTCTTAGCCAGCCCGTGTCTGCCGTGCGGAATACGGTAAGGAGGGGAAAAGAGTCATCTCCACAAGATCGAGGAGGGCTCGCATCCGACGCAGCCCTCCGGGAGTATTGTGACAAGAACTACAACCAATTGCTGCCTATCATAGCCGAGAAGTTTAACAAAAAGAAAGAAAGAAACTAAAAACTGAAAGAAGTGAAAGCCCGACTTAACTTCACAGGATGCTCTAAATCATCACGATATTTCGAGTCAAGGAAGATGAGTGCCAAAGAACACGAGGGAAGGCACAGATCCAGACGCTCCTGTAGCCCAAGACCCAGACCTAGTGTATTTTCAAGATTAAAATGCAACCGGTCGAGATCGCCAAGATCAAGAGAAATTCTCAACTAACTATACGTTAAGTCAACCCCTCCCCATCTTCTTCCTTGATCTTTCATTCAATCAAAAAAAAAACCCCTAATCTTCAAAAACCCTAATTAGTTTTCCTCCCTTCAACCCATCCCCATCTTCTTCCTTGATCTTTCATTCAATCAAAAAAAAATCCCCTAATCTTCAAAAACCCTAATCAATTTTTCTCCCTTCAACCCCTCCCCATATTCTTCATTGATCTTTCATTCAATCAAAAAAAAAAAACCCTAATCTTCAAAAACCCTAATCAATTTTCTTCTTCATGGGAAAAGCATTCGTAATACGGATAAAATGGTTGGACAATGGATAACTAGGAACAAGATATCCAAAACCAATTGGAAAATTCTTATCATAAGGTATTTGGAGAACATTTGCAACTCCCTTTTATGTCACCAATATGCCTCCGGCATTAACATCAAAAGGATTATGGAACGTGTGTGCTTCTCATGGTCGTTTGGTTGACGCTTTCATCGCTAATAAATTATCTAAAGGAGGTAAACGCTTTGGTTTTATTAAATTCCTTGGTGTTAAGGATGCAAATTCTATTGTGAATTCTATGTCGAGTATATGGATTGGTAGTTTTCATCTTTACATCACCTTAGCTTTAAACCAACATCCCAACACAAAAAAACCCTAGACAAAATATACTAATCCCAACCATAAACCTACCCAGCCTTCACTACCGCCAATAACCATAACGCTTCCCATTCTTAACAAAACCATCGCCACAAATAATAACTCAGAAATCAAAAACACACCAACCAAAAACCATCATACTCCTCGACCCTCACAATACGTTCCATATAACCTACAACGGAAAAAAAACCCATCAAAAAACGCACCATCACACTCACGGAACAAGAAACCATTAATGTGGAAAACACGGATACAATCCTACTTGTGAAATTGAAAGACATCGATTCCATGGAAAACATGTATGTCATTTGTAGGAATGAAGGCTTCTTAGATCTTAATATTCATCATGTTGGCGGATACTGGATTTGGATACAATTTCCCTCATCTATGTCTTGCTCTAAATTCCAAGAGAATGAAAGTCTTAAAAGGTTGTATTCGATTAAAAGGGCTCCCATGCCTAATTTTAAAATTGACGAACGAATTCTTTGGATTGAGGTGAGTGGTTTACCTTTATGTGCTTGGGGCTCAATGGCTTACAAAAAGATTGCAAGTAGCTTTGGAAAATTCTTGTTCTTTGAGAAGGAAGAATCCACAGCATTGAGTTCGGGTAGACTTTGCATATCTACCAAATCTCATCAACTCATCTCAGAAACTGTTCAAGTCGACATCAAGAATGAGTCTTTTGAGGTTTCGGTCCAAGAAATTGGATCATGGAGTACAAAAATAAAAGATGACTACAATGACATTTCCTCCAACCATGATTTAAAGGAGGTGGATCATGTATCTGAATCAAACGACGAGCAACCGATTGATGATTTTGAAATACTCCAAACAAAACTCAACAATATGGATGAACAAGCTTTTGACAATGAACTGGGTACCGAAGGGGACAAAAAAGATGGTGAAAATAGGTATTCAATCGACTCCCCAAAGAAAAAAATGGAAGAAGACACCAATTTTAATTCCACTAATTCAGAAACAAAGGATAATTCTTCGGATTTAAGTAGACCTCCTGGATTTGAGTTCATGAAAAAGAGCTTTTCATCATCTAGCAATTGTTCTACATCGTTTGCAAGACGTAGAAAAAATGATATCAAAGGATTTTCCCTTTTAAGTGAACTCAACCAAATCATTGATGTGGGCTCATCACTTGGTTATGATGTTAGAGGATGTAAAAAAACTCTAAACAAAATGATCAAAGGAATCGGGATTCACATGGTTGACAAATGAATATTTTGTCAATAAATAGTTGTGGTACGAGGAAAAGAAGAAAACGCATGTGGATAAAGGACCTTTGCCTTAAACACAATGTGCATTTTCTTGGGATTCAAGAATCAAAAATGACTCGTCTTGAGCTATTTCGAATTAAATCTATGTGGGGTAACTATGCTTTTGATTATGCTTGTAGTATGGCTCGTGGTCTCTCAGGTGGTCTTATTTCTATATGGGACCCCAATATGTTCTCTAAGAATTCTATTTGGTGTGACGACTCGTTTATTATTATCAAAGGGAATTGGAAGAATGTAGTGGGAGACTGTTTCATGGTGAATATTTACGGCCCACAAGATCATGTTTCTAAACTTGCCTTATGGAATAGACTCACAGACTTCATGCATCACCATAATGGCTCCTATATTATGTTTGGAGACATGAATGCTGTCAGAAACGCACAAGAAATGTTTGGTACTACTTTGAATAGTATTGAAGCTGATCATTTTAACTCTTTCATTGATTCCACAGGTTTAGTCGATATTCCTATTGGTGGTCGCTCTTTTACTTGGATGAATAAAGCAGGTACTAAGCTTAGTAAACTTGATCGCTTCCTTATTTCAGAAGATGTGACTATTCGGCTCCCAGATGTTCGGATTACTTCTCTTGATAGGTTATGGTCAGATCATAACCATATCCTTCTTCATATTGACAAAACTGATTTTGGTCCCACTCCGTTTAAATTGTATAACTCATGGCTTTTGAGAGATGGTTTTGATAACCTCATTAAAAAGGAATGGGAATTGCTTGATTCTAATCTCAAATGTAATGAAAAGTTTCGCTGCCTCAAGGATAAGATCAAACAATGGAGCAACAACATCAAGACGTTGGAAAGAAACAGAAAAACCGTGGCTCTTGAGGAAATTAATTCAATTGAGAAAAGGATTGATGAGGGATCCGCTATGCCTTCCGACAATGATCACCGCCTCATCCTTCTTCAAGAAATTGAAAAGATCGATAAGTTTGCTTCAATGGATATTATTCAAAAAGCTCATGTCAAATGGGATATAGAAGGGGATGAAAATTCCAAATTCTTCCATGGGCTCATCAACCAAAAAAGGCGGAATCAGATGATCAATGGGATTATGGTTGAAGGAAATTGGATCACGAACCCTTGTTTGATCAAGGATGCCTTCCTTCAATTCTATAAAAGGAAATTCCAAGCTCAAGATTCACAGGTTATGTTCTCTAACCTTCCTCATTCTCATTCCCTTAATTGCATGGATCGAGAAACTCTTGAAAGACAGGTTACCCTTGAGAAATTAAGGACGCCTTTGGGATTGTGGAAGTAGTAAACTCCGGGCCCGGATGTTACTCTTTTGCGTTTGTGAAGAAGTATTGGGGCACTATTCAGAAGGATCTATATGATTTTGTTAACTTATTCTTTGCTTCTTGTGTTATGCCTAATGGTGCTAGTTCTTCGTTTTTCACCCTTATCCCAAAGGTCAACAACCCTACCTTAATCACTGACTTTCGCCCTATTTCGCTTATTGTAGACACTATAAGAAGCATTGCCCAAGATTTTAGCTAAACCGTTATCTAAAGTGATTGACAAGATTTATTAGCAAGGAACAGTCGGCGTTTATTGTTTGGTCGTCAAATTCTTGGATGGCCCTGTTATTCTAGCGAAATCATTGAGTGTATAAAAAACGAAAAAGAAGCTCCTCATTTTAAAGTGACTTTGAAAAGGCTTTTGATTCCATAAACTGGAATTACTTGATTCACATTCTCGACAGTTTTGGATTTGGTAATAAATGGTGCTCTTGGATTAAAGCTTGTCTCAATTCTTCGAGAGCTTCTATTCTTATTAATGGTAGCCCTACGTATGAGTTCTCCATTAAGCGTGGTCTTAGGCAAGGAGATCCTCTATCTCCTTTCCTTTTCATCTTGGTTATGGAAGGTCTCCATAATGCTTTTGAGGAAGTAGTGGGAAATGGTTTGATTACTGGTGTTAATTAAAATTCTATATCCATGTTTCCCATCTTTCTATGCATATGATGTGATCAATTACTACGGATTGAATGCTGACAAGACATGGATAAATATCATTCTTGGTTTCTCCCATGTTTTCTATCTAGCCTCGGTCTCAAGATTAAAAATCACAAGTCAATATTTATGGTATTGGGGTTAATAAAGATGAAGTTTTAAGTATGGCTAGCAATGCTGGTTGTATTACAGGTGATATCCCTTTCAATTACCTTGGTCTCCCCATTGGTTTCAATATGAAGTCTATTGCTAGCTGGAAGACGCTTGCTGATCGTTTTCATATGAGGCTTTCCTCTTGAAAAGCTAATCTTCTGTCGATTGGGGGTCGTTTGACTCTTATTAAGTCTGTGTTTGGTAGTCTTGGTATCTACTATCCTATCGATTTCAGAGCACCCGAATCGATCCTTCAGACAGGAAAGAATTCGGGCTAATTTTTTTGGGTGTAATAAAGATGAAAACAAATGGCTTTGGGTCAAATGGCCAATTATTCTTAATTCTTTCGATACAGGAGGGATCACTATGGCAGTCTTAAAGCTTTCCAACCTTGCTCTTCTAAAAAAATGGCGTTGGAGGTTGCTTTCTTCCCCAAACGCCCTTGGGATCTGCCATCAAAGCTTATCATGGTCAAGAAGGAGGTTTCGATACAAATGGTGTACATCAATGGCATTTGGGCTAACATTGTTGGAACTCCATTTTCTCCACTCGAAAGTGTATTATCTTATCTAACACTTTCGTTTTAAAGCTGGTTTTGTGTCCCTCGTATTCATTTTGGAAAGTATTTGGGTAGGCGAGACTCCTCTTTATTTACAAGGTACAATCGCCTCTATCAACGTTGATCAAGACAAAGATTTCTATCATTGACCGTATTAATAAATGGGCAATGGTCTTGGAATTGGTCTCAGACCAATCTTGGTGTTAGAAATCTTGCCTATTTACGTGACATGCTAAATGAGATCGGTCAACTAATATTGATAGTCGATAATAAAATGAAAGATACTTGTACTTTGAGTCTTGGTCCCTAATGGTGACTTTACCGTTAAGGATGCTCGATATAGGATTGACCAAAATATCTTTCCCACTCTTGCTCATGTTACTACTTGGGATAAATCTATCCCCCGGGAGGTCAATGTGTTTATGTGGAGGCTTTCCTTGGATCGGCTCCCTCATAGATTGAATCCCTCTTCGCGTGGTATGGATATTCCGACCATCTCTTGTCCTTCTTGCAATGCCAATGTTGAATCTGCTAATCATATTTTCTTCGAATGCGACATTGCTACCGATATGTGGAAGCTCGTTTTTAGATGGTGTGATATTCCTCTTTTTCAAGCTTCTTCTTGGGATTCTTTCAATGATTGGATCATCTCTTGGGCTGCTTCGAAAAAGAGAAAAAACACAGGTTTCTATGTTATTAGTTACTTCGGTTCTTTGGTGGCTTTGGAGATACCGAAATAGCGTCACGTTTAACTCTCAACCGTTGAGGAAAAGTGATCTATTCGATAATGTTCGTTTCTCTTTATTTTCGTGGCTTCACAATAGGGACCATGTTATCTTGGAATGACTGGCTTATGTATCCCCTTTCGATCGCGCGTAATGGCAATTTGGTTATTAAAAAAAAATAAAAAAAAAAAAAAAAAAAAAAAAAAAAAGAGCTGCTTTTGGTTTTTTCCTGAAGCTGGCGTTCAGGTTCGCTGGGTTGGCGTACCTGTACGCCAAGGTTTTTTCGTTTGACATCTTCATCGGTTTTGAGGATTGTTATTCTTTTCATCATTCTCTCGGGACTTGTTTGGGGTTTCATCAAAATCTATCCCGAAGTGAAAACCGGTGGCTCGGCCTCCGGGGTGGGGGGTTTTTCTTTTGCCGAAGTGAAAACCGATCCGTCGGCCTTCGTGTCAAAAGTTTTTTCATCCCTTTTGATTCCCTCGCAGTTAAAGTCTCGGGATTTTACCATTTTTTGATGTTATGTAATTCTTTTTGTTGACTCTATTGTACTTTAAGTTTCTAGCGTCTTGCTAGACTCTTTTTATATATATTTCATCTTTGCCGTTAAAAAAAAGCAATTATATAACGATACGTTCACCATCATTTCTTTTGAGTCAGGTTACTCGGGTCGGGTTAGCCTATTCGGACCCACCACACCCGAACCCGATTAAGCTATTCGGGTCGGGTTACTCGGGTAAAAAAGTTTATTCGTGTTATTCGGGTCAACCGAGTAACCCAAATGCTGAATAAGGTCGGATATCGGGTTAAATTTTTTGGCTAACTCGGGTTCGAGTCAACCCGAATAAAGATTTATCTTATTTTTATAATATAAATTTTCTATTTATAAGATTAAAAAATAACATTTTATTACAATTTACTCATATTCGGTGGACCCGAACCCAAATGGACCCGACCCGAGTTGAACCAACCCGAATTGACCCGAACCCGAGTAACCGGAATTCAAATAGGGTCGGGTTCAGGTATGGAATTTTTAGTCTTGACCTCAATTTGACCCGACCCCGACTCGACTAACACCCCTACTTGAGACTAATATCACGGTGAGTTCAAACATCGTGAATTTATCGGCAAAAAAGTCGACAACCATGATTAAAATAAAATAATAATAAATAAAAACAAAAAATAAAAGTAAAAACTCATTCCTCAAAATTCTCTACGAAAATATGAAATAAAGGTGACCAAAATTACACTTTCATTTCTTTTCATTTTCTCAGCCAAATTTTCTTCAATTCTTATTTTTTTTATTTCTCTCTACAAACAAGAAAATTTAATACAATTTTATCTCACTTATTTTGTTTTCTCTGCCAAACACACCCTATTCAGGAATTCAGGACCCAACAAGTCTTTGACATTACGGTAGAAAGGTAAAAAAAAAAGATGTACTCCGTAGTAAAAAAGTAACCTTGATATATACAGATACAATGCGGAAGGTCTAACTGAGAAATAATACAAACGCAGGGAGGTAATTAGAAATGCGAATAATTAAAAATAGTTTTGGTAGTTGTTAGTTGACTAATTAACCTCCTCTCTGACTCTACCATGACCTCACTGCTTTCGTCAATCTCTAATTTACTTTCTTTTATTAAGTTATAAAAAAGTACAACTTTCAGTCACTTTAACTTTTTATTTACAATAAAATACTGTTGTTTATCAGTTTATGTATAGTGTTTATTGTCAGTTTAATACTTTTTGCTTGTTATACTATATATTTTTTGTTCTGCACTTTCCATTTCACACTTTTATAACAAAAGCAAAATTATAAAAATAAAATACAAAACAAAAAAATTCAAACAACCCAAAAACATAGATGAGTACAAATGGTGTTTTAGAAGATCTTAATAATCTACTACTTTTATTAGTAGGTTCGCAGTGATATGTACATATTAATAACATATCATGCGTTTTTGTGGGAAATATAAATTATGTTATTGAAAACTATATTCTATTCTGCCTATCGAATAATACCTGAAAGATTTCAGAAGATTTTGATTGTGACTTATAATAATCAGGGAATATGTTAGGGAGTATGTCACAGAATAGTAACCACGTTTCATTAGTGTTCTAATTTGATACCTCAAAGTTTATATTAACCATAAAAACTATCAAACTTTCAAAATTGTTCCAATTTAATACCTCAAAGTATCTATGTATGCATTAACATGTTGTACATTAATTTTAAACACCCACCCTCTGAATTTAACTACTTCCAAATAACTGTTTGTACAACCCGTTAATGCACAACTAAACATAGAAAATAACCACAAAATAATAACCAAGTTTGAAAAGTGTTTCATTCAGGTCACTCTAACATGAAAATTACACAAAAATTGAACAATTTAGAAACTTTGATGATTTTAGTGATTGATATAAAGTTTGAGGTACCAAATTGGAACAGATCTCAAACTTGGTTTTAGTGACTCTTTTTTTGTTTTTGATAATTTTAGGATTTGCTAACGGGTGCCTATCAAACACCCCTCTAATGTGTAAGACTAAGTGTTATGGTGAACGTAAAGGCGACCGCAACCTCAACGCCGACTCAGCTTTCTTTCTCTTATACCACACACAGACCAAACACCCGTAATGATGACCGCACAGGCGACCGAACATTTTTTTAAATTATAATTTTATTAATATTTAAATAACATTACATTAATAATTCAAATACGTTTAAAAAACATTACAATAATAAATTAAAACTTAAACTAAAATTAATTATTAATACGGTTAAATAAAGACATCTAAATTTGTGTTCCAAACAGGACAAGTTTTCAGAATTCTCCAACACGGCTCCAACGTAAAGGCATGGCCGTACTTGGTTTCATATTCCGCTAACGCGTTTTGATGGTTGTAGAAGAAAATGTGTGAAAAATAAGAAGAAAATGTGGGGTTTAATAGTGAATAAAGGAGGGTTAATTTTTTTTATTATATATACACACTTTTGTATGTAGCAACAACTACATTTGTGTTCAAATGTTTCAATTTACTCGGTCGGCTATGAGACCAAATGAATTCAAAGGTACATGTGGAACGCATGCCATTTTTGGTTTGTAATGATAAGAGACACGTCTCCCATGGTACATGTAGGACGACCGACCGAAACAAATACTACCATAACGTGCAGCCGAAATAAATGCATTTAATGTTTATTTAATACATTAAAGTTTTTTTTTACAATTAACAATGCATTTAATAAACATTAATTAAATAATATAATTTATCATAGCTAAGTGTGATTTTTGGTTTAATACAGTTAAACTTTTCATTTTGTATATCTACACCTTGTAAGATGTCGAGTGAACATCCGTTAGTAAATCCTTCTGTTTGTCTCAATAAATAAAGTTTTATTTGCGGTAACGTAATATTTAGACGCGTGCTAGTTTGGAATATTCTTTTCGAAGAAATCCGAGGGGTGGAGTTGAGCATGATCAATTCAACGAGTTGTCAGCTTTGGTGCATGATGTTTCTTTAATTCCTATGTCTGACAGATGGAAATGGGACTTGGAGAGCTCGGGAGATTTTTCTGTTGCGTCGGTTAGAAAGATTATTGATGATAAATCGCTTTCGGATGTTGACTCGAAAACTCGGTGGATAAAATATGTGCCGATAAAGGTGAATGTTCATGCTTGGAAGGTTAAGACAGATTCTCTTCCAACGAGGTTTAATGTTTCACGCAGAGGTATTGATATTGATTCCATTATGTGTGCTATTTGTGATAATGGGGTGGAGACGTCTAGACACTTGTTCTTCTATTGTTGCATGGTTAGACAAATTGTTCGCAAGATCACTCGTTGGTGGGATGTTCCTTATGTTGAGGTCGAATCATACGAAGATTGGTATAATTGGCTTGTGAACCTGCGGATTTCTTCTATGCATAAACAGATGTTCGAAAGAGTTTTCTATGTCATGTGGTGGCACTTATGGTCGTTTCGTAATAAGCTCATTTTTTATTTTAAACCTCCTTCGCAGGCGTTTTTTGATGATGTAGTTTCTATGTCTTTTCATTGGTGTAGGTATAGATGTAATGCGTCGTTTAGTTGGTACGATTGGGTTAAAAACCCGAATTCTGTCACTGTGTAATTGCTAGCTTCTTACTAGTTTTGTTTCAATAAAATTGTTGTTAAAAAAAAAAATTTGACGCGTGCTAGCTAGTATTTTATTTTTTAATTTGGAATGGAAACTATTTTTACAAACCCTACAAGACTTTTATGTTCGCAAGTTTTGACTATACATGTGATTTTTATCATAATTATATAATCTACTGAAAGACTAATGGTAATGGGAAAATGACGAATATGTTCATATTTTCCTAGACCTTTCACAGAGTATACCCACTCCAAGTTTTCCAAACATGAATAATTATGTAATGAAAATTGGTACAAACTTAAATTTTAGGCCACAATCATTGTTTTGCTTTAGTGATTGTTTGTTAACTTATTGAAGTGTCACACTCACTAATGAGCATTCAATGTGCACCGTATATGTTTCATTATTGTAACAATGATTAAATCTTTTACCCGGTAAAGGAAAACGAAAAGTGAGGACTTTTGCATTTAAAAAAAAAACTTCTTTATTAGATATGATGCTTTTAATTTTTTATTATTTTTGAATATATGTTTAATTAAAAAGCTTAAATATTTCCAAAATTGACATTATTTTGGTGGAAAAATCTAATGGAGGAAAAAAAACACATAAAAATATATGTGTCAAATTTATAAAAACAAAAACTTGAAAAAAAGAGGAGGTCATTAATAAAACTTTAGTGGTTTAATTTTAAATAAATTATATAGAGTTAGGTGTAAATTTATAAATTTATAAATTTTATTATAACTTAAAAAAAACAAATAACCCTTTAAACTTTCATATAACTTATAAACAGAAAAAATAAAAATTATATATATATTAAAAAAAAACATAATGTACAATCTCCGTGCGTGCACGGGGATTAAAACTAGTCGTCTTGAAAGATATATTTTATCCACATCTTTGAATTAGATTTCTTGTTTCCAAGTGATATATCTTTGATAACTCATTAACCGTGTTTAACATATACATGAGACATCCATGGGATTCTTTGTAACTTCTATCAACTCTAACTTTAGATATCATGTTTAAGAGGAACAAAGACCAAGTGCGAGGGTGAACATTGTGGATAATGAAAAATAATTCGCATCTAATTCTGAATACGATGTGTTGAACAAATTATATAGAGCACTGACTGAGATGCCTAATTGGTGTATAGAATTATATGTCTAAACCTATGTATCAGCATCCTGTTGGGGACAACAGGAAGGTCCGTTTTCTTCACAAACCAATAATTTATTGCCACATCTATTAGTCACATAATTAGTCATATTCTTTAGACATCTCAGTCATTTTCCAATTAATTAATACCCTTATTTTTTGATTGATAGACAACAACAGTTGTGATATCATGTCATTTCAAGACTTGAAATATTATGGGTGTGAAGTATAAGATATTGAAATTTAAAGGACTTATTTTGCACAACCTCAAGCCTTTAATGCTCAAACAGTCAAACATGTAATACTTGGGGACTCGATACTATTGGATGGACCATAAACATCATATATTATTGATGAATGGTCAAATGATGATTATGACATGCTTTTTAGAGTGTTTGGTGAAAAATGTCAAAATTTTCAAAAGTATGGTCACTATAATTTTGAAAATCTTTCAAATCCTATGGTGAACATAACCATTTTTAATATTTTCTGTTCATCTACTCAATACTTTTTTTACCACTTGTGTGACTATTAATCAAGGATAAGATGTGGTCTTCCTACAATGAATTGTAGTTTAAGCATTCAAACTTATGCTTTCAAACATAAGACTAACAAAATATGATAATTTAATATGTCAAAACATTCAAAAAGATTAAATATGCAATAGAAAATCATGTGTGATGGATACCAGCTCTATAGGCAGAAAAAAAATCGCGTTACAAATCACAAGCGAGACTCTGCACCGTGCTAAATTCATAAGGTAATCGTCTCTAGGATATAAAACTTCTTGTTGCTGAGATTATAAAAGAGCTCCGGGATATGATGGTGTTCCAAATCACAAAATCTATCTCCTGTTACATTACAGAAGATTGCAATGCGAGCTCAATGCAATATAATCACGATCGCTGAAAGCATTAATCCTTTTTACAGGACAAAAGCCAATCAGCTAATTTTATCCATTTGCAATTTCAGTCATCTTTTCTCGAGCAACAATGTTTGCTTATGCATTTATCAAAGACAACATATCTCCACAAGTAAAGTATTCAAATTTCTAATTTATAAGTTTCTATATGAGAAAAAAAAAATGAGTCTGGTCTAGACTCTAGAATAACAATATACTAGAAAAAAGACAGAAAATCTATCGAAAAACAAATGCTATGCCAATTTAAGTTACATTGGGATGCTTTAGTTTAAACACATATTTATTTGACTAATAAAATAAATAAAAGGAGTTTAAATTAGTTCACATCTAACAGATGTTGGTTTGTGGTCGTTACGTATATTATTTATACGACTAGAAATACGTGAGCCTATAGGAGGCACACACGAATACACGAAGAGTACGTTTATTGTATATATAATATGTTTCACGAAATATATTTAGCGAAATGTTAGTTTAACCGTTAGACGTTATAAACTAATTAATACACATTAAATAGAAAGAGAAGGACTTCGATATCGGAACCGAAACCTCCGGGACTTCTCCCTAAATAGCTGGCGGTGTTTGTCGATTTTTGAAAATTGAGGAAGTAACTAGCTAAACTTGAAGGACAAGTTTAGTTGCTATAAAAGCAACCTATGCCCTTCTTCATTCCATTGAATCGTTACATGATTGCTGTTGGAATGTGGTAGTTGGATTAGCTCGATACAACTAGAAATTTGTGAGCCTATTGGGGGCACACACGTTAAACACATAGAATGCGTTTAATACTTCACGTTACGTTTTCAAGTAAACCGTTTAGACATAAAATGACCAAGACAAGAATCCTATGAATTTCCTTTATGTGTGGCCGGCTATAGAAGCCCATGGAAGATTCTTGGGAAGTGTCTAGGTTCATTTTTGAGATAAGAATGAAGAGATGAAGTGTTGTGATAAGTTTGGAAGTGTATTTTGATCCTTATCATGAGTAGGGTTTGAAGGCTATAAAAACCCCCTCACCCTAGCTCATTTACACGTCCCATACATCCAACACACTTCCCAAATTAGTTGCAAAGTCCATCTCTTCTCCCTTTCCTTCAAAACAGCCGAATTACTTAAAACCCTAATTAGGGTTCTTAGTTTTTGGTCTTGCCCAATTTCGGTAAACCCAATTTAGGGTTTTTCGAGTGTGGTTTGATACCACAAGTCCTAAAGCAGATCTCATACCTTGGTTTACTAGTTCTCACAGGTTGACAACATTTAGAAACGGCTAGGGTTTGTCTTTTGTGTTTTTCGGTTCATATTCCCCTATTTCGGTTGAACCGAAATTGACAAAACCCTAGTTTCTTTTACCTGATTTTCGGTACAAATTCAAGAGTGGTATTTGGGACCTTATTTAGGTTATATTGGTATACACTTGGTGTTTGGTTTATACGTGAGGTTTGGACTAGCATCAGGGCGCATTCGTTGGACGTGTTTGTGTGAGCACTCGTAGAGGTGACAATTTAGTCACTTTGTTTCATTATACTTGTTGTTGACTTCAAGGGTTAGTTTTCTTGTTTACCTTTTGTTTAGTTATTGTGTGTTAACTATATGAACCAAACATGATCCATATCCGTTGCGTACTAGTGGTTGTTAATGGTTAATAGTTTATCAAATCTCGACAGTGGTATCAGAGCCAACTCGTTTGGTGTTTTATGGGTTACACACATAATTAAACACGCTAGGGCTGCATGAAATCTGTTTATTTATTGTTTTATTAGAAAATTATGACAATGACATGCAATCCTTGCCATAAATAATGAATAAACACCTAGAATCAACTCGAATGTAACTTGATAAAAAGAATAGATTAAAATTAAATGTTAATTATGTGGCTATGTTATTCTATTCTTGTTTTATCTCGGCCTTAAGACTCACGCAATCATGCTATATGATGGATGTGGCGATCTAGGTACTTTAGCAGAAAACCTAGTGAGAGTCTTATGGTTCTCCAATTGGGAAGACTCTTTTGAGAACTCGGCATAATGTTACTTACAACTCTACTGCTTTAATATAAAGATTTGTTCTTCATTTAACTCCTAATTTTATGTCTGTTTTAATTGCTTATATGTGATATGCCATGTGATGTTTAATATTTGTAAATAGACTTTATGAAACTCTTAAAAATGAACCTATACTTATAGAGAAACTTGGATTGAAAATGTCTAATATTACACACACAAGCATACTCCTTGTGACCAGTTATGTGTTATTTGTGAAACGGGGGTTTTTGGTCAAATTTAATACGGACATTAAACTATGAAATTTGATTTCTTGTATAATTTTAGTTTTTATCTGCGCAGTATGGGGTTGAATTGATCTTTAATTTTTCTCCCGCCCCACTACATGCTACGACATATGAGGGAATTATTGGAATTACTTGTGTCTTCGGACACATGTAGGAGTACAATATAGGGTTTGATCAATTTGTAATCCCACCATATTGGCAACAATAAAACTAATGTTAACAAAGGGGTTTCTTAACATACAATAGCATCATTAGTCAATCGGAAGTACGGCTCACCCATTGTTGGACAAACTATAAGAGAAGTTTAAGGCGGGTGTAGCTACGACACCCCAAAAGAAGTCAGGTTTTTAATAAGCTTCGCGCTGACCTGTTTCTCCGCTTCTTTGTGCGTCCAAAATGGAGCTACCGAGAACATTTGACAAAATGATGACTATACCAAAAAGGTTAACAAAATGTTTTCTTAACTTTGTGCTACAAGTTGTTTTGCATGCTTCTTGTACACGTTTTTTTAGTCACATATTTTGTAAAATTTATGTGTATACCCCTATGTGAAGTTTTAAGTCTATGCCAGCCAAATGAAGAACACATGCATTTGGATTGACTTCTCTGGTCAGACCTCAGGGCCTTTCCAACCCATGGCGAATTTTTTCCATTGGTCAGACCTTTGTCAATTTTCGCACGTTCTCTTTTGGTCGACTTAAATCGAGTTACCTGGTCAGACCTCGGACCCGAGGCATAAGATGAGACAAAACATGTACATGACCTTACTATATGAGTTACTAAAGTCATGTGTCTCATAAATCTAAGAGTTGCATTAACAATGCAATTAACACGCTCGTTCACGCTTACCTCTTGCCCTACTTGTTTACACAATGGTCAGACCTCTGGTAATAAGTGGGAGGTCAAATTGGATCTTAGTCTTATTAGTAATTAATTTAGTAGTTAATTCTTTTAAGAATTTAATTATCTAAAATACTAAAATTAAACTTTCTATGTTCTATTGTGTTATTGCAAAATAATTCGTAAACGGACGTTTGTTTTCTCATAGAATACAAACTTAGTCTCTTTTCTAGCAAAAAGAATGAGACTCACTTCTATCTCTTCTCATTGATTGACAAGAATAAGATAGGGTTATTATTGAAGTTTTTTCTCAATTATATTTAAACTCACTTTCAATTTTTCATTACCCTTTTCCGGTTCTAAAATCTTGGAAAGATAAAATATTTATGTAATTAGAGAACATTATGTATATAGCTACCAAAATAATGACATCTTGCACTTGTCACGATGTATGAGTTTAAACCGCAACGAGTAAAGAAAATTACTAGCAGGTCCTCTAAGTAAATTTTCTTGGACTCGATTCATTCCTTATAGTGCTAAACACCCTTGTGGTTAGACAGACAGATTAAGGAGGAAATGCATGCTAAATATTCAAGTTAATGAATACATAATGGCTAGTCCCTCATCTACATAAGTAGAATTTCATATACTCTGTACAATACCTAAGTACATTGCTACTTGTAGGCATTCTAAGAGAGTAGGAAAGTAAATTAATCGCTAATTGCTTTCTACTGGTGATGTAACACTTACAATGTTGACAAATCCAGTGGGAGCCGTGCGTTTCATTACTGAATTGACAGTCATGTAATGTTGTCAAATTCAGTGGGAGCTACAAGATTCATTTCCTTGTGAGTTGCCCATATTATTTCTAGTTTTTTTTGAAATAATATATTACTTTCCGAATATGAACAACCATTGTCTAAAGGAAGATTGCATTTTATTTTATAGATAACACGTTGCCTTTTCGATATTTCTTTTCGAAACGTTATCTATAGAATAATAATCCACAATTCCTTATTCAACATTATGGTTTGAAATCTACTTGTAATATCTATGACATTATCATATTGTTTAAACAATCGAACGCTTGTCGTATGGTTTGTCTACTTTAGGTAATGTTGTCCCGTACACAAGTGGGAGAAATCCTAAGTGTGTGCAAGGAACAACATATAACAATATGATTAATTGGTTTCTCTTGATCGCAAGGTAAGAAAACTATTAAATCTACTAGGACTTAAACACACAAGATGTTTGATGCCCTATTATATTTAAAAGTCAAGATATAATATAAAGATACTTCAACTTATTGACTATATGATTTAGTCAAAATAATTATGGTTAATTATATAATCATGATTATGAAGTATGAAATTAACTTGAAATTACCATTGAACTCAAGAGTTTGCGTTCATGATTACTTTAGTTAGTATAATTATGTTTACTTGTTAAGACGTAATTATAAAGTCCTTGAATTAATCAATGACTTATAACATAAAGTATGTAGTAACATTGTTATGTCTTCTTGTTAACACATAAACATAGAGTTAATGTACTTATTCAAGAAATATACATTATAGCATGCACTTGGTTGTTAAATACTATGTATTCAATTTGGCTCGACCCAATTGGTGAGTATTTGATCCAAAGAGAATTAAGTTATCTAAGGAATTCTGATGGAGTCTCACAATTCCAATACTCATAGAATACCACACTATCATGGTGTGTCTAATGCTTTGAAACAAACTATATTCATATAGTTTGATTTCTTATAACTTTAATTGCTCTACCTCCAAAATCGATCAAGGTTAGAATTTTGAGTGTGTCATGGATACACTCAATATAGTTCCAACCTAGAAGGTATTCAAGACATTATCTATTTATGGATTGGGATGAATCCCATTATGTCTTGATTTAAGTTCTGAAATTTGTTAATATCTTTTGAAGCATATTATTAACAAGCTAGAGATGAGAACTGCAAAATGTATTTTGTCCCATTTAAGAACAATTCATTGTTGCTTAAATACTTAGTATTTAGAGAATTATCTCTACTTACAAAAGTAAGTGGGAGCATCTATAGATCTTGAAGATATTCAAGAACAAAATACATAACCTTCTGAATTCACTTGCTAATGTCATACTAAGGTTTAGCATGGAAATGTCAAACCAAAGTATAATGTAACTCTCATTCATAAATCCGCAAGGATGCCTCATCAATGGAGTGATATTTTAATATCAATGCTGAGGAATATAAGTTAAAGGGTCATAATAAACCTGCTAACTAATAAGATGAATTATCACATCTTGGATATGATAAATATCTTAGAACTATGAATGATAAGATGAAGTCCTTAAAAGACAAATCAATGTTGTGAGCTTGATTGATCTTTTACTAAACAGTTAAACTGAAAGGTTATAATGAGTTTCTTTTGAAGAAAGACTCATACGGACAAAATTGTATACACATTAATGCCTGACGAATGACAAGAGTTTTTAATCTTACTCAAGCAATTGACTGTGATTAAATCTTTCCTTTCTACACGCATTAATTATATAAATAAAACTAATTTTCATACAGGTTTCCTTGAATTTGTCATAAGGCGAATTAAGGATCATAACTCTTTCCTTAATGATTACCTTGCGAGGACGATGTGTAATCAAAAGGGTTATGAGTCTATATTTGTAATATGACAATTAAGTTTTATAACTCTTTCCTTAATGATTACCTTTTGCAAGGACGGTGTGTAATCAAAAGGTTATGAGTTTAAAAAAATCTTTATAATGTATACAAGATAATAGAATCCAAGTGTGGATTGGATCATGCATCTAGGAGCTGAGATCTTAAGTTTAATCACAATATAATTTTTGATTAAATTAAGATAACTCCTGAGTACACCTGACATCAAGTGGGAGCACTATGTTTTTCCTCAAATTCATATGTTGTGTAACATATTGAAGGTATCATTCCATCTAAGATAGATGTTAATCCTTGAGGTTGGAATGAAACTTCACTTGCGAATTTTAGGAAATTAAACAAACGACCTTGGAATGAATGTTTAATGATATAAACATATGCGGAAATTAAGTCCAACACAATGTAATACTTAATTGAAGCAAGTCTTAAATGATATATTTCACTTGAGATAATTTAATACATGGATGGAAACCTTGTGTTTTTAACGAAGGATTCATCATGTATATCTTATATTGTGTTTGAGACTGGTTGTTACTTTTGCACAAGAGCAAGATGAGCTAACAACAACAATATCTAATTGAGAGTGTTTAGATGACTAATAACAAAAGTATCTAATTGAGAGTGATTTAGAAGATTGTTAAAACGAATGTTTACGAATTATATAAGGTATAGTGTTGTTCGTGTACACTGATGGTAGAGAATAATCAATTCTAGTTGTAGTAGGATTTCATCTTTTATGATAAATCTACTAACTAGATATGCTCAGCTAAGAGCATTGTTGCATTACACATTAAAGAATGAGAATACTTCACATTTTAAGAAACTGTAAAGATGACTGTCTGTGAGATGGGTATGTTGTTGACTTCAAATACCTCACTGAAGGTATTGTCACATTTCCATACTATGATTCTTGCAATAGTATTCAAATATACATACGACACTCATCATATCGTTCAAATTCTTCACAATTTGTGAATCTGAAACAAGTATTCGGAAAGTTTACTCAGATAACTATTTAGCTGTCTTGGAAAGGAAAAGTTGAGAATGTTGGATACATTGGACTCCAACTTGCTAATTAGTTTCATGCATATCTGTTTTTAGTATTTGGATAATTGGGATAGTAAGACAATTTTTATCTGTTCATGCATATCTGTTTTTAGTATTTGGATAATTGGGATAGTAAGACAATTTTTATTTTCTGATGAATAAAGATACTAGGTATTTGTTATTCATTCATATAATAATTGTTATCCTATATTTGCATGTTTAATCCTTGAATAATTTTATTATTCTAAATATGTCCATTGTCGGCTAACAGTATGGGAGTATTGTTACATAAGTATGTTATTCACAAGGGATGCAATTGGAACACACCACCTACAAATATTTACTTTTGATCCCTAGTTCATGAGTAAAATATCCGAAAAAAATGTTTTTTTTAAGCTCATCCTTAAACTAAGAATACCAACAAGTTCTGGTATGAGTGTGGATATCACTTTTTAATTCTGAAGTCAAAACCTAACATGAAAATTGTAGTTTATAAGGCATTATTGGAAGTGATTGAAACAGCATTCACAACACTTGTATTCAACAAAGAATCTTGTTCCTCCCTTGATTGCATGTGATACCACTGGTGCTCCTCTCCAAATTAATCAGATAATTGTAGCCGTCACCCAAAGTAATGCAAGATGATTTCTAATTACATTTGGTATATCGAAATTAAGTTCTAGAACTGATTCTAAAGGGTTTTAAACTATATGGAATGAGTTAGGATCATATAATGGATCGGGGGTAACGTTCCTACCTAGTATGTGGATTGCATGTTAGCATAAGTTCATATTTTGCATAATTGTCCTATATTGTTTTGATAATCACAGTAATTGGTTTGAAAGGTTTATAATGTGTGTCTTAAACCTATGACTCTCACCAACCATTGTGTTGACGTTTTAAGCATCACTTTCAGGTGAGCTTAATGGAGCTAAGATAGAGCGCAGTGGCTAGAAAGAGACCTTAAGATGATCTTGAAGTTTATATGTGGATGTTTAGCATTGTATGGATATATGTTGCATGTCTCTTATTGACGAGAACTTCCTTTTCATCAATAAAGACGCCTTTTATGTTTTGCTTAGTTATGGGTATTGTTATGACACTTTGTGTCTATACTTTACTTTATTGTATGCATTTTAGTATTCTCTATATAGATGTCATTGTGTTGTGATGATATCCATTCTCGTTATGCCTCGTGTTTCCGCCTTGGCGGGGTGTGATAAAACCCCTCTCACCTTAGCTCATTTACACGTCCCATACATTGAACACACTTCTCAAATCAGTTGCAAAGTCCATCTCTTCTCCCTTTCCTTCAAAACAGCCGTATTACTTAAAACCCTAATTAGGGTTCTTAGTTTTCGGTCTTGCCTAATTTCGGTAAACCCAATTTAGGGTTTTTCGAGTGTGGTTTGATCCCACAAGTCCTAAAGCAGATCTCATACCTTGGTTTACTAGTTCTCACAGGTTGAGAACAGTTAGAAACGGCTAGGGTTTGTCTTTTGTGTTTTTCTGTTCATATTCCCCTATTTCGGTTGAACCAAAATTGACAAAACCCTAGTTTCTTTTACCTGATTTTCGGTATAGATTTAAGAGTGGTATTTGGGACCTTA
This sequence comes from Tanacetum coccineum, assembly GCA_026074375.1. Taxonomy (NCBI): domain Eukaryota; kingdom Viridiplantae; phylum Streptophyta; class Magnoliopsida; order Asterales; family Asteraceae; genus Tanacetum; species Tanacetum coccineum. The sequence continues at coordinate 14,804 of BQNB010036540.1, read as the reverse complement.
TTAAGGTTATATTGGTATACACTTGGTGTTTGTTTATACGTGAGGTTTGGACTAGCATCCGGGCGCATTCGTTGGACGTGTTTGTGTGAGCACTCATAGAGGTGACAATTTAGTCACTTTGTTTCATTATACTTGCTGTTTACTTCAAGGGTTAGTTTTCTTGTTTACCTTTTGTTTATTTATTGTGTGTTAACTATATGAACCAAACATGATCCATATCCACTGCGTACTCGTGGTTGTTAATGGTTAATAGTTTATCAAATCCCAACAATTACATGGGACACATAGCTCTTATCCTTTAATCTTGTTTCTGCCGTATGTGCTATTCACATGCACATGTGCATGCTTGATACTCATATGCGTGTATACATAATCACATGCATGTAAAGAATGATTAGCTTTTATCCTATACATAATCACATGCATGAAAACAATGATTAGCTTTTATCATATATATATATATATATACGATTGACTGTTTGAATCCCTTTGTGGCATTCAATCGTGTATTATCAACGAACATCAAATCTTTGTTTGTTTGTGGTGTTTATTCGTGAAGCAAGCACTAGCATCCTAACGTGCTCGTATGACGTGTTTTATGAGCAACCAATAGAAACGATAATTTAACCGTTAAGTTCAAGAATCAAGATCTACGCTTGGTTATTGATTTAACTCAATAAACTAAAGGTTAGTAATATTTATTTATTATTTGTGTGTTAATCTTTAATATTAAACTAGATCCATCCGCTGCGTACTCGTAGTTAATTGGTTAACTAGTTTGTAAAATCCCAACAACAGAATTAACTTGTGATTATGATCACCAGGAGCAACTAGAGCATCCACTGGAGTGACAACCATCATCAATAGGAGGAGCATCACAACGAAAAGCTTTTTGAAGGAGATCTTCATTGCTTTAAGGTAATTAACTTTGATTTATGGTTTGAGGGTTGGGATTTTATAGATTAATTTTGAATGTAAATTAGGAAGTCATACTAATTTTGAATGTAAATTAGGAAGTTAAACTATGAAGCACATAGATTATTGCATTGTGTGGTTTTACACACTTTATAAGTATGGGTGTGACGTGTTAATTTTATTTAACATTTTTAGCTTTTTGTTTATAATTTTTAGATTATGAACAATTATAAACAAAAAGTTTTTCTCAAAATATTATTGAAAATTAATATCACTTATATACCCTATTGGTCATTTACTTGCGCTATTAATGGGGTTGTACCTTGAACATGAGTATCAATTCCTAAATTAAATTGAAAATTAATCTATAAAACCCTTAACCCATCATAATGCGATCATTAACCTTAATTTGTTCGAAGCAATCTCAAAGCAATGATGAAGATCCTCTTCAAGAAGCTTCTCATTGTGTAGATCCTCTTGATTATGGTAGTCCTAACTCCGGTAGACGCTCCGGTAGTTGATGCTGGTGGTGATTTGCCTTGTGGTTTTCTGGTAGACGCTCCGGTAGTGGTGGTGATTTGCCTGGTGGTTTTCCATTAGACGATCCTGTAGTTGATACTGGTGGTGATTTGGCTGGTGGTTTTCTGGTAGACGCTCTTGTAGTTGATGCTGGTGTTACTGATGATGTTGGTGGTGATACTACTAGGCATCATCAGTAACACAAACATCAACTACAAGAGCGTCCACTGGAAAACCACCAACCCTAATCAACAAAGTTCTCAAACAACAGGAGGGGTTCTACGGAAAAAACACACCAGGCAAAAATCACCACCAGCATCAACTACCGGAGCGTCTGCCGGAAAACCACCAGGCAAATCACCACCTGCATCAACTACCAGAGCGTCTACCGGATTTAGGACCACCATAATCAAGAGGATCCACACAATGAGAAGCTTCTTGAAGGAGATCTTCATCATTGCTTCGAGAAAATTAAGTTTGATGATCGCATTATGATGGTTTGAGGGTTTTATAGATTAATTTTCAATTTAATTTAGCAAGTGATACTAATTTTCAAGGTACAACCCCATTAATTTTCAATATACCCTACTGGTCATTTACTTGCGCTATTAGGAAACACCTGACTTCGGCGCCCACTGGTCTCTAGATCCCCTTTTCTTGCACATGCATCATATTTACAATCTCGGACGTAGCCACTCGTCCCACCTCCCGCCTGCTTTTGTATGTTCACCTCATTTGATATTTTGAAAACGTTTTAAAAACTTAATGAAACATTAGCTACAAATACACCTTTATTTGCCTCTTGACTCCTATCTTCTGAACCTCTCGAGTCAGCAGCTTTGATTTTATATAAATCCGCCATATTTTTTTCGCTTAAAAGTACCAAATATGAGGTTCAGTGGCTGCTTTATCTGTTGTCCATTGCTGCTACCAATTGATGTAATCGAAGCTGCTTCAGACATTTTTTATATGTGAGAAAATATTTGTCAAAAGTTGTATAAAATGAAAGCACGAGGTTGGTATTTATAGGCAGCCTTTTGAAATTCAAATCTGTCCCAGGGGAGTGATACGTGCGACTCACGAATCTCTCATACCCTGGATGCATCCAGTGTATTTGGTGGATCCGTGGGTGGAGTTGGGACAACATTTGTCATTTTGTGATTAACGCCAAATCTATACAAAATATTGTTTTATTTATATTAAAACTAGTTTAATATATTCTTCTAGAAGAAAATATTTCTTATCTCCAATAAGGAAATATTTTCTAGATTTAGGAAGATTTGGAATGTTTAGAAAGATTGTTTTCACTTATGGTTAATCTTATTTTGTCTTACATGATTAATATAACTAGCTTATAATTAATCATGTGTTAACTTAAATCATTTGATTAAAAAATATTTATGCAAATGATAATATTTTTCTTTGATCATTAACTATGTTTAATAATGCCATATTCATACCTTAAGTGATTTGTCGGCGTCAAGTAAACTTTTGACTAAATAACTTGTTTACGTAAACTTTTACGTAGTATGACATCATATTTGTTATTGTCAAAACATGAAGATCATTAAATATAAATATCATTTTTGCGTGAATATTTGTACTAACAATCTCCCCATTTTTGATGATGACAAAATATAAACTCATGCTTATTTAAAAGTTACTAAATAAGTATTTAGTAGACGAGTTTACATGTCTTCTCCCCTTTTTTGTCAAAGCAAAAAGTGTTGTAGAGGCGGTCATTGCAAGTCTTGTTTATGAAGAATGCTAAGTCACTTGGTTACGAATGAAAAGTAAAAAAAATAACGACAAAATTGCAAGTGCTCCCCTTTGCTGTATACTCCCCCTTGCTCGAGACACCAAGTAATCGAGCTATGGATGTGTTGCTACAAAACAAAGTTAGTAGGCAAGCAAATATATATATATTCCAATAAAAATTGCACATATATACATTTCACATAATGAACATCCATCATCAACAAAACTAATGAAAATAATGTTAAATCCATTATAAGGGATAAAACATAAAATTTGGCATTAAAGCCATTACATGATAAGCTTAAACTAGAAAATTAAAGAAAACAATTAAAAATCCTAAATCTTATGATAGAAAACATTTTCCCATATAATTTGAGAGGTGAGGTGAGATGGTTATGCGGCTAATGTAGAAAGTAAGGTGGGTGTGATGGAGAGCCGAGGTGGCGTCGAATGTATGAGAACATTTAGTTGACACAGTTTTGGAGCATTTGGATTTCATGCCTTGTGGTGCTACAACATTAACAAAACATGTTGTGGAGGTGAGGTATGTCATTTGGATGAACAAAATCCAAAATGTTTGGAGGATTGGGAAAATCTTTATTTCTAAGATTTGGTGGTGGATGGTGAATGTTTTCAAGTGAAGGTGCATTGTTGTAGAGGAGAGGCGTGTTGTTGTTAATGTGAACAAACAAAGGTTGGTTTGATGGCAATGGTTCAAATTCGGGTGGTGGATTTGGAAAACCAGGAGGTGGTCGAGAGACACGTGGAGGTGGAAATGGATTAGAAGGGTCCGGTGGCCACATATCCATGGTTTGAACATAGGGATCATTTGGTGAAATTTGAGGTGGAGGAAGTTCTTGAGGTTCTAGTTTTATCAAAATGACAAAGCAAAGTTTAGGTGGTGGTGCAACGTGAGTTGGTGTCAGAGACTCACTTGGTGATGATGAAGGGGTGTAGTGTGTACTTTTGCTAGAGATGGATTTTGATGGAGCTTGAGATGGTGAAAAGGATTCCTTTCTAGGAGGTGGTGAGGGAGTTCTCTCATTTGGTTGTTTTTCACTTGAGGATGTGAGATTGACATAGTTTGGATACTTGACACTCATTCTTGCGGTTTTTCTTTTGAAGTTTGGTAAATTTGTTTTGGATGAACTAGTCATGGTTATGAACTAGCAAGGTTGTATATGAGAAATGTGGAGAAAATGTGAAGAAAATGGTGTTTGAGGGTGATGATTATAAGGAGAAAGTGGTGATATGAATTGTATAATGGTTCTTGGATTATATGGAGAACATGTATAAATTCAAATTTTGGTGCCTGAACTGAGTGAGCCACGGATCCACCAAAATAACGTACGGATCTACCATATGGTGGATCCGTGGGTCGCAATTGTCAACAAAAATGGCCAGAACATCAATTTACACCCCAAACACAAAGCAAATTATCATGCAAGCATCATTATCATCTACCAAATGTTATTAATACGATAACAATATCCATAAAACATAGCAACATATAGTGGGTACTAAGTTTTAACATACATAGATCAAAGTTTTCAATTCATCAATATCCTAACATGGAATCCATAACCAAGGATTCAAATTTCCACATACCACAAGAACATTTAGGCATAAGACAAGCATAATCATTTTTGCTTCTCCAAGTACTTGGTGATGGTGCCAACATAGCGGTTCAAGCATTTAAACATTCCTCTCTTCTCTAGTTGGGCTTTGGTTAGATCCTCACTGTCGGATAGTTCATCATAGAACTCGAGAAAAGATGGTGCTTCATTGTCATCGGATGATGAAGATGAAGAGGAGATGATCGAGAGAGAGGCAATTTTCTTTCCCTTTTCTTTGCTAAAATTTCTTGAAATGTCTAGAGGATTCATGACATGTTCATGAAATATAAACCTAGCAATTGGGACAATGGCTTGAGGATTTGTGGCAAGGATATGGTTGCCCCAACAAAGGAGTATCTCGGACTTACACCGGGGTTTGGTTACAGGAACCAACGGTGAAGAAGGTTACCTACTTTCGATGGACGTGGAGCCAACGAGTTCAGTCGAATAGCATAACGAGTTTAGTCGAACAACGTAACGAGTCTAAGGTTACAGAAGCGTTTGCCAACTAGCTTACTCTATCGAGAGAGAGGCAATTTTCTTTCCCTTTTCTTTGCTAAAATTTCTTGAAATGTCTAGAGGATTCATGACATGTTCATGAAATATGAACCTAGCAATTGGGACAATGGCTTGAGGATTTGTGGCAAGGATATGATTGTGGAGACAGGTCAAAAGCATGGCAAAAGGCATGGGACCTTTGCTTTTGTTTATGACTTTCTACATTCGATAAATGATCATCTAAGTGAAGTTGAAATATCTTCCAATGGTCAGGTAGTAAAACATGTATTCAATGCATGCTTTTACCTTTTTTCTTTTGTTAATAGAGCAAAAAAAATTCCTTCAAGAAAAGTTCCCATCCTTTCAAATCACGACGAATGTCATCAATGTAGAGTTTGTTAGGGTCTCTTAGAAGTTGAGCTTGAGTGGTTCTAGGAGTGGTGATGGCCTTTTTAACGAGGTCATGTTTAGGACCAAAGAAATTGCTATTAGGATGATCATCAAGAGAGTTTAGTGACCATTTTCTTATGTAAAAAGTTTCTAGAGCGTGAGGAGTTTTGAGGATTTAAGAGAGTCGAGATAGGGTCAGCTTAAAGGTGAATTGACCAAGCTTGAACTCAATGTAAGGATGTAGCTCTTCATCTCTTTTGACTTCAAGACTATGATAGAATTCAACTACAAATCTAGGACATATGGGTTCGTTAAGAGTGAGAAAGGGCTCAAGGCTTACAGCTTGAAAGAATGGAAGCATATTGTTCTCAGAAATGAAAGATGGAGTAACAATTCTTCCTTTATGGAAGAGACGCTTCTCAAGGGTGCGGTAAGACTCCCTAAGTTCTTCATCCATTTGTCTAGTACGATGGACTCTAGGTAGATACTCTTTAGTTCATTTGTAGTCCATTTGATTTCTTTATGTCGTGATTTCATCTATAGGTAAATAATAATGAATCAATAAACGAAAGGTAGGGATACAATGCAAACTCTAAGTGTGTCTGTATGGACTTGATGTGGGTGTGCGGTTTGCTTGACCTTAATAAAATGAAAATAGTGATAATAATAATAATAAGCAAACCTTGATGCACAACCTATGTTTGATATTGCTCAAGATGAATGGAACGAAAAATGCTTATGAATTAAGCATCTCGTATATACATTCATGAGATCTAATAAAAAAAGAAATGTTTTTGCGTTCTATTAACAATGTAGTTAAACAACCCTTGTTTTGAAAAGTTCCTAGAAGTGAAAATCATAACTTGGGGTTTTTGTCGAAAATTGATTTTTGGCGAATCGCTTCAATTATGCTTTTTGAGTATTATTGTAGTTATACATTGTTATATCATAGTTCTAATTGCACGAAAATAACAAGAAAAATTGAAAGCCCCAAATTATGTGATTTGATCAAAATCAAAACCTTAGATATGAAACTAAATAGAAAATAAAATGAAATCACTTACAATAGTTGTTATAGATTGATGATTTGTTGATGATATTGTAGATTAATTGCTCCAATTGCCGATTTGTGTTATGTTTGTTTGAGGGTTTTAGAGTTTGAGTTCGTGGGTGTGTTTGTTTAATACTTGTTGTGGTCCTAATTTGTTTAAAATCAATTATTTACCCGCGATCTGTGCAGCACGGATCCACCTAAATAACGCACGGATCTCCTTATGGTGGATCCGTGGTCCGCAAGTCTCCAAAAATACGGACAAAGTTGATTTTTGAGCAAATTGAGATACGGTGTTGTGTTTTTGGCAATTGGAATGTGTTATACATACTATTAGGGGTATGTGATATAATTTTCAGAGTCGACGTCCAAGTTTTGAGTGAACCGTGCAACTTGTCGTGAATTTCCTGATGGAATTTCAACGTAGTCGATCCTACTAGGAGTGTGTTATCTTTTAGCATAAGTTTGATCATTACTAATAACACAATCATTTATGAACACTTAGACTTAACAAAACATCGTCAACATAAGTGTGAGTTGCCATTCGATGATTGTTCTTTTCGTCCTTTTTAATCGATTTCGTAATTTTCATGTATTGACCATACATGTAGATTTTGAAGATATCTATGGTTATTTTATTGATATTTTCATTATCTGGTAAAATTCTAATCTCGATTATGTTCACGATCGGAAGTTTTGTAATTGGAATTTATAATGAGAATTAACATCATTTGAATAATGATTAATTACTTCATTAAATTTCTGTTTATGATTATTTTTGAGAAGATGAAGAATCACTATCCATGATAAGTTCCATCATTCCTAGTCCTAATCTTAAATAATTAAATACTTCACATTTTAAAGGCTTAGTAAATATATCGGCTATATTATCTTCGGATGCAACTTTCTCGATAGAGATATTGCCCTTTTGGACGTTATCAAGTAGAAAGTGATGACGGATTTCTATATATTTTGTTCTATATATTGTCTCAACATACATCAACAACTCTCGACGTCTCGAATCCTCGTATGTTACAACACAGGTTTGTACATGTTTGTTATGTTGCATTATGATCAAACGTCATTTCACATTTGCATCTACAAGTATTTTATTTAAAAAAATAAACTTTAAGTCAATTGAGATAACTAGCAAAAGTCATTCGTTACTTATGCAACCAAGATGTAACCAACAACCTAAATGAACGTACAAACGCCACTAGTGATTTTGCAATCAACGTAATCATCCGTTTAGTCAGAGTCGGCATAAACTATAGTTTCTATTCCGGTTCCTTTCGGATACCATAATCCTAAGTGACTAGTTCCTCTAATATACCTAAATATACGCTTAACGGCTTCTAAATGGGTAGTCTTAGGATTTTCTTGGAAACGAGCACATAAGCAAACACTAAACATAATATTGGGCCTACTTGCAGTTAAATAAAGTAAACTACCACCATCATAAACCTCGATATTTAGAGCTTTCCAGGAGTCGGCTTCCATTTTCCATGGTGAGCTTGATCACCGTTGACATCGGCGACTTGGTTGGTTATGGAATCTTCCAACCCAACTTCTTTACCATCTCTTTGATTTACTTGATTGATTGAAAAATATTCCGTACTTCCAATTTGTTTAATTTTGAAGACCCAAAAGAAGTTCAACTCCCCCATCATTACACATCTCAAACTCGTCGGCAAGATTTTCGCAAATCATTACACAAGTTTTGACAATATCTTAGAGCAAATATAATGGCGTCAGACATAAATTTGAACAAAGATGAGATGAGACTTTGATTCTTAGTAAAAAGTGTTGTTAATCGACCATTCCCATGAATACTCGTGTTTTATCAAAAGTGCTTTTAACCTATCCATTTTAAACTAAGCATTGGAAGCTTGCTTAAGACCATACAAGGCTATTTTTAAGTTTATAAACATGGTTTGGTTTTTGAAAATCAATGAACCCCAGAGGTTGAGCAACATAAACCTCTTCGTTTATAAAACCATTTAGAAAAGCACTTTTTACATCCATTTGCTATAATTTAAAATCATTTGCATACGCAATAGCAAGAAGTATTCTAGTAGACTCTAATCTAGCTACCGGAGCATATGTTTCATCATAATCTATACATTTTTGTTGAATTTATATCCTTGTGCTACCAATCTAGCCTTATTTCTAGAAACTATACCGTTTTCATCTAATTTATTTCTAAAGACCCATTTTGTTTCTATGACGGATTGACTTATAGGTAAAGGGACTAATTCCCAAACATCATTAGCTACAAATTAATTTAGTTCTTCTTGCATAGCTACAACCCAACTTTCATCTTTTAATGCTTCATTGACATTTTTAGGTTCTATTGTAGATATAAAACAAAAGAAATTACTATGATTTTGGGCTTGAGATCTTAAGGTTCTTTGATTAAGATTTTTATGATTTGATCTAGTGGATGATTCTTGGACTCCTTAATGTTAACGATTTTGTCAACTTCTATCGACTCATCTACCTGCGATTATTAATTATTTTACTACTTTGGTATTTTTTAATGCTTCTTCTCACCAACATCATCATCAACCAATCGTGATAATTTGTAGGGAAGGAGGACTTCATCAAATGGCCATGAGTGATTTCTTCACTTCATTTGAATGTTTATTTAATAATACTACATAAGCTTTACTATTTTGAGAATACCCTAGAAAAACACCTTCGTATGACTTTGGGTCAAACTTGGTTAGATAGTCTTTAGTATTCAAAATGAAGCACTTGCTTCCAAATACTTTAAAATATTCTAAAAGAGGGTTTTCCTACCTCTAAATATTTCATAACGGGTTTTCCAAGTATTGTTGAATTAAATTCTATTTAGTATGCTAAGTTGACGAATCACAACGGCATTACACCAAACTTTTTGGAATAGTTTGTTCTTAAGCCTTAGTCCTAGACATCTCTGTAAGTTTCTATTCTTTCCTTCTACAACCAACCCATTTGATTGTGTAGTCTGTGGAAGCGAGAATTATGAGTAATGCCTTGTGCATCACAATAAGCTCCGAATTGTACTTCATTATCAAATTCCCGACCATGATCCGTTCTAATAGCTATTATAGAACTACCTAGTTGGTTTTGAATTTTCCTACTTAATATTTCAAATTTCTCAAAAGCTTCATTTTTTAATCTTTAGAAATCTAGTCCATGTATACTTACAATAATCATCTACTACAACTAAGTGTATAGATTACCTCCATAAGCTTATTTATGCTTTCATATAGACATGAATATGTTTGGTACTTTTCATATTACGTCGCGATTGATCAGGGATTTGATACGAAAAGTTTTTTTATTTTTAAACGAAAACGTATTCACCCCCCTCTATGTTTTCCACAATATTTATCATATTTTAGCTTAGGTAAGTTTCTAACTAATTCTTTAGATGATAACGATTGAATTAAACGCATATTTGAGTGACCAAGTCTTCTTTGCCATAAGGTAGAGTTATCTACTACCAAACATAATTTGTCTTGATACTTATTTCTTAATTTCATTACGTATAAACCATTTTTCTTAATCCTATTTCCTATGATTTTACCATATTTAATTATTTCACTACATCCGTGAATAAGTTTTCTTAATCTCATCCGTGAATAAGACTTGATACTTATTGTCACAAATTTGACCAACACTAAGTAAGTTAAAAGCTAAGTTATCTACGTGTTCTACATTAGATATAATATGAGAGTCATTTGAGATCGTACCTTTGCCTATGATCTTTGCTTTTTAAGTTACTTCCAAAAACAACATTACCTCCGTCGTATGCTTTGTAGTTAGAGAATAAACTCTTGTTACCGGTCATATTTTTGGAGCAACCACTATCTTTGATCCATTCATCCGGTTCTAAGCATGTTCTCAAGCATACATATTTCAACAAAGACAAATTCAAGCATTTGGTCCCCAATATCTCATGGGTCCGAAAATGTTAGTATTGTACATCCCTTGCATTTGTTACAATTGACTGGGATATTAAAATGGAATACAATTTTCCATATGTATGAAGCCTTGATTTTGTTGGTTGTTCCAATTCATAGGGTATAAGTTTTGATGAATTGGTTGTCTAGAGTTTCTCCTAGATTGAGGTGTGTTGTATCTTGGTTGAGAAAAGATGTTTCTTCTAGGTGGAGGTGTTTTTGATCTAGACTCGGTTTTGACATAACCTATACCACTTTTGAGTGATGGTTTTAAAGACGATTTCTTTGACATATCAATGCTATTATGTATCCAATCTAGAGGACATGGGTGGACTAAAAACGTGTTCTGTCCCTTTTTGGTAGTCGTTGCGACTCACGGATCCAGGCATGGTGGATCCGTGCCTTATAATGGTGGATCCGTCTGTCGCGTTTTCAGTAGACGATCCAACGAAATTCATAATTTTAGTTCCGCTAGTTGATGCTTTACTCTTATCAAATCCTAGACCTATTTTACAACTAGATGACTTTTGATTATCTAACATTTCTCTAAGTGTATTAGCACTTTTATCAAATTTAACTTGAGTTTCTTTAAGTTTGGCGTTTTTCGATTTAAGTTCATCACATGACTTACACGCACTTTCAATTTCTTTACTTCTCTCAAGTTTCTTAATTTTCTCGTTTAGTTCTAAAATTTCTTTTTCTAAAAGATCTCTTTTAGTTTTCAAAATTTTATTCTTGTTAATGATTTTTAAGCTAATTTCATATAAGCTATCGTATTCAATTTGCATATTATCATTATCAAGAGAAGATGCATTATCACTATAGTAAGAAGAGTTAAGAGTTACCTCATTAGACGATTGAGCCATGAAACAAGTTTCGTCGTTAGTTTTGTCTTCGGCGTTGTTGATCCCACGCCTTAATCGATTCTTTACGTAGTAAAGAGTTTGTTACCTTGGAAGAATCCAAAATAACAAAGATTGAGACTTTGTATGTATACCAAAGTGTATGCGGAATCTACACTTTGATACTCTAGAGAAGTTTATTAATGGAACAGTAATGACCAAAACAAACAATGAATACTAAACACACTGCTTCAATATTATTAGAATAATACGAGTACTCTTGAAGTACTGGGGTTACAAACCTTGAAGCTATTACAAATTTT
>BQNB010036539.1:0-50051 GCA_026074375.1 Tanacetum coccineum | reverse complement strand
TAAATTTTCGAATTTCTTGGGTTAAGAACTTGAAGTCATAGAAGCCTTGGGTTGATTATAGTGTTCGAGTATTCATTAAAACAACGTTTGGGTTGTCCGGTTCGCGTCGAAATTTATTTTGAAGACCATTTTTGTAAGTCTTTTAAATTTACATTTTACTTGTTCTTTTGGGTTGTTAGTGATGCATATATATTATTTGTACGGCCCGATCATTTAAAATCGAAAGCAAAAAGTTTAAAAATGGTTGCTTAGGGTGCGTTTTGGGTTCGAATGGAATAGAAAAGATATGAGGTTTTGTTAGTTTTGATATTGAGGTCGTGATGGTTGAAAAACATATATTTGCTATGTAGCTTATTTTGTATATGGCTTATTTTGGCTTATTTATGTGCTCGAATGGGCTTATTTTGGCATATAAGCTCACGGAAATTTTGAGGGTTTCAAGAAAAGTGTTTTTGGTTTTCATAATAAAATATTATTATTTTATTATTTTAATAACGATTAAAAGACGAAAAATATAAATTTTCTCAAAACTTTTCTAAATTGTTTAATGAACATAAACGTTCCATTTCGTATAGTATAAATTATATATTTATGGTAACTTAGTGTACCGAATGGACTTATCAAAATATATTTATAATTATTTATTATAAATATTTACTTATATTACTTATCTATTTAGCTAAACAGTATAAGTATATTGTACTAAGATATGGGTTCAATATGATATTTTTGGAGTTAAGTTGTCAACCATCACACAACTAAAATGTTTAAGATAACCGTGCAACAAGCATATGACCCCTATGCATCAAATCAGAAAACTGTTTTGGAAATGAATAATTAAAACGGGACATTAACTGGACTAGGTCGTGTGCGGACGTCGTTGCATTTGTTTGTGTGATTGAGATTTGGTTGCTAAATACTTGCTTGAGGTGAGTTCTCGTAGCCTCATTTTTTACTGTTTTTCCGTTGAGAGAAAATGATACTCAAATGTGTTTTGAACTGTTTTCTGAACTGTGCGAAATGTGATTTTGTTTTTGGGACAATTATGTGCTTATAATTGCTATGTGAATATATGTGATGTGATTTTACTTGCATGTACTGTGTTTGGCATGCAAAGGTTGTGGTCCTGCCCTAATATAGTGCTCCAGCTGGTAGGCCCTTTAGGTGCGTAAGTGACATATCAGAGTTGCGGCTCCAAGAGCATTGGTATATGTGGGTTTTGGTGACTAGCGGGGATGCTAGGTCATCGCACATGATTAGCGGGGATGCTAAGTCATGTGTTTGTTTGTATATATTCACTGTCATATTGCAATATTGTCCACTATTTAAATGATTGGCACAACAACTGAGTTTTGAGTCAAACCTACGAGCTCACCAACATTATTGTTGACGTTTTCGAGTATCATTTTCTGGTGAAGTAAATGATCGTTAAGGTTGTGGTTCATGTAGTGGACTTTTAGAGAATCCCGTAGGAATCTTGTTTGAGAAGTCTTGCTTTTGATGTTTGTTATGGATTTGGTTTTCTTAAGGATTGTTGGACTAGGATTGATATGGACCCCTGCGTGGGCTTATGGTCGTAATAATTGGCGATTATGTGTTGTGTTCTTGATTTGGGACATCACTCAAGGTTGTTTAAGGTTGAAGGTCATCGTGACACTTTCATTAATGCAGTTTAGTCTTCTCTATTATGTATCTTGTGTTATGATTGATCATTACGCCACATTCCTGTGTTTCTGCCGCTAACGGGGTGTGACAATAATCTTTTCGTTACCCTTTTTGAACATAACCGTTCCCTTTTTCTTGTTGTAAACTAACCCAGTTTCTTTCACAAACGGTTTTCCTAACACCATTCCTCCAAGGTAATGATCTATAAAACTAGTGGTATCTTCTACTACGACAAAATCACATTCGTAAGTGAAGTTACCTACAAAGACTTTTAATCCCTTAACTCTTCCTATGAAATTGCTAATTTTCTTAGGGTTTGATGGTTTTTTTCTTGATTTTAAACCTTCACTCATGATTCAGTAGTAATTAAGCCTAGACATTACATTGATTGGTGAATCTAAATCAATGTAAGATTGTTCCATAAGGAATTGACCAACCATACATGATATTTTTATGTTATTCAGTTTTCCCGTTTTTACCTTAGCACTAACTCAAGGAGGTCGAGGATTTTTCAAAAGCTACTCGTGATAACCTAACTCATCTATGGTGGGGAAGGTGTCGAAGTATTCCAGGTCGTCCTCCTCTTCCTCTTTAGTTTATTCTTCTGATTCTTTAGTTTCCTCCTCAACTTCTTCTTCCTCCTTCGTCTCTCCACGCGTTCCGTTATTCGGATTGTTCTGTTTTATGTCTCGTGACTCCTCCTCTTCAATTACTGGTTCAGAACTGTCTAATCCTTCTTCTGTCTCTTTCTTACCCTCAACAATTGTGTTGCGACCATTGTCCTTAGCTACATCAGATTCAATGGTACCTGCCTCTCTGGATTCGTTGTCTTTTCTTATAACGGTAATAATGTTGACGAAATAGACGCACTTAGGGAGGAGGAGCTCCTATTTTGTTCTCCCAGTGATGATTGAGATTGTTATTTTGGGGAGAGTAATTTTGACAGACTTTTGATTCCCTTGCGTAGAGGCGCGTCACTTTCGGGGTGGTAAATGGATACAGCATTCACACGAGCCATAGAGTCCCCTGCATTATCATGAGCGGGTGCGTTATTACATTTTTTAGAAACGACCTTCCATAAAGTATTGATTTTGTTAATCACATCATCTTGTTGCTGCTTGAGTTGGGTCCCAAGGCTAGACAATCTTTTCTCTTGATGAGAATCAAAATCACTTAGTACCCTCTCAAGTTTTGTTTGGGTAACTGGAGGAGTAAGTGGAAAATGAGCCATTTTGCGGGCTTGTGAAGGTTTGAGTTCGTGCCCAATTAAAGTTTGGTTTATCCTTCCAAGCATTAGTGGCTTCGTTGAAGTTTCTTGGCCCTTGGTTTGTAGTGAAATGCTTACCTCCCACTTCGTTATTACGCGAGGATGCGTATTCAACAAAAGCTTGCTCGGGATTTTTCATGCAATATTGAGTGTTGTGGGGACCACTGCAAATCTCGCATGAAGAAGCGATTTTGTTCACTTGAACGGATGATTTAGGAGCAAGGTGAGCTTCCATCAAGCGTTGGACTTGATTTTCGAGCTCAATGAGGTGATGGTCGGATGTATTCGGGACATCTTGAGGCAAATAGATTGCCTTGACCAATTTAGTGAAGTCTCTTGGGCCATTCCATCTTTCGTTTTCATAGAGGGCGAGGTCCTCTAATAATGCCCAGGATTCTTCGATGTTTTTTGTCACGTAGCTTACCACCAGCCGCTTGATTGATGGTTCGCCTTGTGGCAGGATTGACATGGTCATAAAAGATTTGGACTTTGAGCCAAAGATCGATGCCATGATGAGGGACTTTTGGAGTAAGTCCTTGAAACGAGTCTATGCTTCATAAAGAGATTTACCCTGATGTTGTTGGAACATCAAGATGTCATTCCAGAGTTTAGCAGTCCTTCCTGGTTAAAAGAATTGAGCAAGGAAACGAGTAGTAAGATCCTCCCAAGTAGAGATGGATCCTGTTGAAAGACATTCAAGCTAATTGCTAGCTTGATCCGAAGGGAAAATTGAAATAAACGCAGGCGCGTTCTTTCCCTATTTGCAACATCTAGGTCAAGTGATTCCACAAGTTTTAGGAAATCCTTAAGATGTTGGTTTGGATCCTCGGACCGAAGCCCATGGAAAGAGCATCCGTTTTGCACCAACCAGATGGTGTCGGATCGCGGAGGCACCACATTGTTCCCATAGGGGAGTTCAATGGTGTTTCGATATCCCTCGTGGCTAGGTCTGGAGTAATCTCCAAGAGTACGGATAGGATTTTCGTTTTCCATGGAGGTCAATGAAAAAGATTTACGAAACAAATAACACAAAGAAAAGATAGACTAAAGAAAGCTAATTGACAGAAATTAAAATCTCACTTGATAGGAATCAAATGAGTAGATCTAAGATTGATAAAGTATGATCCTATATTATCCCCCACGGAGCGGCACCAAAAACTTGATGCGGTCGTTGTAACACACCAGGTTTTACAACTCCCTAGGCAGAGTACCTAATCGTTGCAGTGTAGTATAGGCAAGACTCGGGGGTTGTTATCGTTCTATAGGGGAATAGCGTCAGAAGGGTCGAACTAAACCTAACTAAGATCTAAGGGGTTGAGAGAAGATTATTTTTGTATTTTTATATTGATGACATCAAATAACGTCTATTTTATAGCATCATTTATCCCATGTTATTAACCGATTTTGTATAATTATTGCAAAGAATTGTTACTTAATCATTTGTATTTGAGAATTGCAGTAATTATGGAGTACTTGGTGAAGATTAGTTAAAAGGCGCGCATTTTTGTATTTTTATATTGATGACATCAAATAATGTATACTTGTATTATATAAAGTATAATGTAGTATAGACTTAGAAAAATGTATAACTTGTACATTGTAAGTTATGATTTGAATTCCTTCATAATGAATATGTATAAAGTGATAAATACTTGAAGTTTTAAATAAACTTTAAGTATTGAGTACAAATTTTTGGTATTTGATGAAGCGTAGATAAGTTAACGTGCTTCCGGGAAGGCTTAAACGTACTTTATCGCGAAACGTAAACACTTAACGTAACCAATAAAAATAAAATGTGCAATGTTAATAATTATCCTCTAAATAATCATATAACACTTGCTTGATGTAAACATTTAATTGTTTAATGCCCGTTTACATTGAATGATCATTTTTAGTTTACGCGATTTAACTTAACGTTTACGGTTTAAGAGAAAACGCGTAAAACCCTAAAAATAAATTGTGCATTACATAATGTCGTACAATGACCTAAAACACGAGGTGTTATAGTCTTCCCCCGTTAAATGAGCCTTGTCCTCAAGGCTTATCACACGGCACTTGATGATGGTGCGGTCTTGGTGAAGAGGTGTGGATATTTCTTCCTGAATTGATCTTCACGTTCCCACGTAAACTCAGGACCCCGCCTAGAGTTCCATCGAACCTTGACAATTGGGACACGGCTTCGCCTCAATTGTTTGACTTCGCGATCCATGATTTCTACAGGCTCTTCAACAAAATGAAGCTTGTCATCATGACAAGGAAATGATTTTGATAATTGTGCGTTTGCAAGTTAATAGTGTAAGTATATTATAAGTATACGTATTTTGTGTTAGTATCTAAGATAGGTAATTAGCTTTTAAGAGTTAGAGTAAAAAATGGTAAAAAATTTCATATTTTGGACGTTAGGTTGGAAATGAAAAGTTCTTTTTAGAAAAGGTAGTAAACTGCGTTTATGCAAAAGGTATAGTTCAAAATTAATTAAGATTTTTATAAAAATTAAAGGAAATATAAATAAATATGTTATTAATAAAAAAAGGAGATAAAGGCCATTCGGCCGGTTTTGAGATAAAGAAGAAAAGAAAAAAAAGTCCTAGTTGTAATCTAAAACTAATTAGACTCAAACTAAAACACATCTAGGGAGCTTATAAATACAAGACTAAAATCACTAAACCCCCCTAGGTGTGAAATCGGCTGAAAACAAGAGAGGAAAGAGAAATTTAGGGTTCTACTTTTAGGTATGATTCGATCTTAGTTAATTCTAGTTTTAAATCTTTTAATTCTA
Source organism: Tanacetum coccineum (assembly GCA_026074375.1). NCBI lineage: Eukaryota > Viridiplantae > Streptophyta > Magnoliopsida > Asterales > Asteraceae > Tanacetum > Tanacetum coccineum. Next base: position 44,340 of record BQNB010036539.1, on the reverse strand, counting down.
GTAACTTAATTATGATGGATTAGAGTTTAAATTAGGGTTTATAAATTAGGGTATTTAATTTTCAAAAAGTTTAGGTTATAATAATGATGGTTTAATCATTAGATCGATTGGATTAGCGATATGATCATGCGTTAGGGCTTAAATCACTCGAATTAGGATGGTTTAATTACTGCCGAACGTTTAGGAGTTTTGTAAAGAGCATAATCAATCATAAACAGATCAAAAAATAATTTACAACATACTGGAGATAACCTCAGAGAGTTACTTTAAATAAAAAGGGTTATGTCTCCCTGAGTTTTTAAGGTCGGGAAGTGGGTCAAATGGTCATTACAAAATCAGTGTGTAAAACAGTCACGAATTTCAGTTTTGGTTTTGATTTTTCTAAAAATACTTAGACACTGAGTTAGAGGCTCTAAGTCATGTAGAAGTTAGTTCATATATTTTTTGTGTTCCCTGAATTTTGGCTAAGGCCATAGTAAGGTCTAAGTTGGTTAACCAATGACATACTTTTAGAAGGTCAGATTCTGTATGAATTATGGACACTTTGGATTAATGAATTTCTAAAGGGTATTTGTAAAAGGGTAATGGCTTTAGGAGAGCTATGAGAGGTTCATAGGACATATATGTAGCATGATGAATTTTGGTTTAAATTATGGGAGTGTTTAAGTAGTTGCTGGTTTAGAGCGTGCAAGTGAAGAGTAAAATTCTGCTTAACCGAAAGTTTCAATAACGTAACATTGAAGGGTAAAGGGTATGCGTAGGAGTTGGAAAAGGCTTAAAACAAGTAGAGAACAGTAGTAGATAGCTTAGATATCCATCATTGTTGAGGTTACATCATATTGGGTTGAATGCCTAATTGATGGTAGCTTATAATGTGTTTAATTGTTTAGATTGTTCGTGAAGTTTTGTTGGATCCTTTTGGAAGCTAAGCATCAGGTGAGTTTCATAGTCCCACTTTTAAATGTTTTTACATTGGGATGGAAATGATGCTAAATGTTTTGAATTGCTGTGATTATGTGTTTTGCTTTCATGTGGACATTATGTGATTGCTATATGACTTATTGTTGCATGTTGAATGTGGTTTACTTGCATGTTCTATATTGACATGTCAAGTGTTATTGATTTGGGATCGGGGAGTACGCCTACTCAATAATAGTGAATTGGGATCGGAGGGGTACGCCTACCCAGTATTGTTGGTCCAGGCCTAAGTATAAGCTCCAGCTGGTAGACTTTTAGGTGCGTAAGTGACATATGGGATCGGGGGTAACGTTCCTACCCAGTTGTTGAAATGGGATCGGGGGTAACGTTCCTACCTAGTATGTGGATTGCATGTTAGCATAAGTTCATATGCTGCATACATTAGTCCTATATTGTTTTGATAACGAGTAAATGTGGTTTTGAACAGTTATTAATGTGAGTCTTAAACCTACGGACTCTCTGGCCTAACCGTTGTGGCTTGACGTTTTAAGAATCATTTCAGAGTGAGCGTGATGGAAATAAGATTAAAAGAAAGTAGTAAGGGACCATAGGATGTCATCGAGATTTCTATTCTAGTCTGAATTTTTGCATTGATTGGATTTGATTAATAGTTACATGTCTATCTATTGGCGGAGAATTTCGTTTCATCAATAAGTGCTTTGGATTTTTGGTTAGGTTTTGGGTATCGTTCGGAAACTTTGTGCTTTGCTTTACTTTAGCTTTTATTTTAGTTTCTCTATATAGACCCCTGTTGTGATGATATCCATTCTTGTTTACGCTCGCGTTTCCGCCTTGGCGGGGTGTGACAGATTAGTATCAGAGCCTAGATTATAGAGAACTAGGTGGTTGGGCCTAGACTATAGCTTAAGGGTCCCTCATATAGATTCATTTAGGGCTTACGTGTAAGTATATACTAATTATGTTTATTTTCCCAAAGTTTCATAAAGTATATTATACTATATACTATACTTATATATATATAAGTTGAAGTTTTTCTTTGATATTTTGAGATCTGTGTCCTGATATAGTCTATGTTTTGTGATCTATTATAGTATGTCTCCTCCTATTCGTAGAAAGTATCATGATTCAGTTGCTTTCGCAACTGGGTGTAAGAAGATTAAGAAATGCAGGCGGGGTAACCGCAAGCCCCGAGTTCTTATGCTATGTGGGCCGTGTCGAGTCGACGAGAAGATGACCCTGAAGGGAAACAGTCGATGGACAAACACAAAAATAGCGGTTGAGGAAATTGAAACAAAGCTAATTGCCAAGGATGGCACTATCACAGAGTATCTGGAAAAAATTTACTGGTTATGAAACGTCTGAAGAAGAGCTGGTGGAACAACCTAGAAGACATGACCTGCATGGATTCGTAGATCACCTACAACTTCAACAAGGAAATTTGATGAATGGGTTTGCACCACCTTGGCTACCTCAGTCAAAGGATAACATGAATGGATGGTTATTAGAGGACGAGGATGAAGTGGACTCAGACCTTGAGTCCACCGCAAGTAGTAAACCTGTGTGGGAGAAGACAACTAAAGATGATCATGACTGCGCGTCTCGTAACTGCCCATGGTGTTGTAAGTGATTGATGTGTTTTTTTAGTTTGTTTTTCTTTCTTTTGACGTTTGGAGCCATGTAGGAATGTATTTTCGATGTTCGAATTCTAAGTATTAATAAAAGTGATTAATGGGTCTATTAACTGTGTTATTGCTGTTTCATATGTTAGGTGCTATGTGGTGTGTTTATTTGTATGAAGTGTCTTCATAGGAAGGGAGTACACAGTGAAGGGGTATTCTATAATATGGTGGCTAAATAATTATCCATAGCAGACAAGGTGGACTTGCCAGTACTGATTAATGGATTATTGTTGATTGTGTAGTATGATGCATATGTAATTGATTAGTATGATGAAATCTGATCCATATTATAACAATTAATGTATTAATTTTTATTCTTATAGAAAAAGGCTCCAAACTGCGAAGTGAGGTCCTAGCAGCAGCAAACAAACAACGAGAATCTCGGACGTTGCTATCTTATCGCACAGCAAATACAAGGCCATCGTCAACTCAAGTAGTACCAATGACGAACAATGCTAATAATGGTTATAACGGTGGTGGAAATGGAAAATGATGGGAACAACGGATGTCTTTTTAAGATATTCCATCTTGAATCCAAGGAGTGCGATGGAAGGTGGTGCGATGCGTCTACTGCGTGATCGAGGAAAATAGAAAATGTACTTGATAACAGTGGGAGTGCTAAGAACAAAAAGTAAGATATGCTACTAGCTCACTAGTAAATAAGGCTTTGATTGGTTGGAACATCAATGTCAAGCAAGAGGACGAGTGGAGCAAAGGCAATATATGGATTGATTTTAAAGCATTATGTTGAGAATTTAGCCCAAAGTAATGAATGGAAAAGTTGGAGAATGAGTTTGGAATCACAAGATGATGGGAGCTACTCTGCTGCCTACACAGATAGATACTGAGTTGGCCAAGTTGGTTACACTTAGTTACACTCGAGTCATTCTTGTATTAGAGGTACCACGCTGGGGCTGGTCCTGAGATTAGAGGAATGCTTCGGGCAACCCAACCAACTACCATTCAGACTGCAATATTGAGGGCTGGAATTCTTACTGACGAAGCAGTCAGTTGTGGTATGTTGACAAAGAATAGTGATAAGAGAAAGGGATAGGAGGGCCTCGTAAGACTGGGGATTTGAAAGACAACAAAGAAGGCAAAAGACGGGAAACTGGGTTCGTTGCAATAACTTATAGAAAAAAGCGTGCACTCAAAGCCTAAGTGTAACAATGCTTACTTCCTCTTTTTTTATCACCTCGTACAATAGGATTCTGCCAGATTATGCTTTAATTGTGAGAAACCGGGTCATTTTGCCAGGGATTGTCGGGCACCGGTTAGGCAAGTAGCTCCGGTGAATGCTGTGAGAATGAGTAACAATTCGAGAGTGTGCTATGAGTGTGGTAGACCAGATCATTTCTGCAATACTTGTCCCAGTTGCATCGAGTACTGGGCAAGTTGGAAAATCAATTGTCTTTGGCGGGCAACCGAAATAACGAAGTAGTGGAAATCAAGTTAGAGGCAGCGCTTTCAACGTGACTGTGACTGCAATGGATGCGGTCAGGATCCTAAACGTTGTACGAGTTATGTATTCTCTCTGAATGATCACTTTGTTACCATATTATTTGATTCTAAAGCCGATTTTAGTTTCATATCTACTGAATTTGCGCCCCTACTTAATGTGAGACCTAGCATTGTGAACCCTGGTTATGTAATAGAAGTAGATGGTGGTAAGAAAGTAGAAGTGGATAGAATTATCCGTGACTGCAAATAGAACTCAGGAGGTTTTGTTTAGCCATAAACTTGATACTTTGGGTATGGAGCTTTGCTGTGATTGTGGGAATGGGATGGGTTGTCCAACATAGTGTGATAGTATGTCATGAGAGAGGTAGTAGGAAAGTTACCAGGTGGAGGATGGTAGGATTTAGGGTACATGGCGAAGGGCGGTAGGAATCACCAAGGTTGAAGGAGTGCCCCCAAAGGAGGAAGAACCAAAGTTGAACGACATATCAGTAGTACGGAGTTGGAGGCTGTGTTTAGGATGACTGTCAGGATTGCCTCCGCAACGATCAAGCAGCGTTTGCATAGATTAGTTCTGAGAGCGACGCAATTGCGAAGTCTCATACGTTTAGCGGGGGGTGGGGGGCTTCAGAGATGTGCAAGATTGTCTGGGCATTGCAAGAGTTGCAAGGACAAGGGTTTTACGACTAGTCTTCTCCACGGGGAGCGCCAGTGTTATTTGTCAAGACGAAGGAGGTTCATTCGTATGTGTATGATTATAGAGAACTAACAAAGTGACGGATAGAAACGTTCCTCATCTAAGGATGATTGATTTATTTGACAAACTACAAGGATCGCGCTTTTTCTCAAGATAGACCCTTCCGTCAGGCTATCATAACTCGGTGCCTGAAGACGAATACTAAGACGGCATTTCGAACAAATACGAAACATTTTGCGTATCGGTTAGGCTTTGGGCTAACCAATGCACTGCGTTTTTAGGACCTGATGCACAGAGTTGTAAACCGTATTAGATAAGTTAGTTATTGTATTCATCGATGACATCTTAATCTACCTCAAAGACGGAAGGGAAGACATGATGTTCATTTGGTTTGGTGTTGGCATTGTTAGGGAAGAGAGGCTGTATGCAAGTTCTACACGTGTGATTATCGTTCAAGAAGTGCACTTATGTTCATGTTGTTAACCCGATAATATACATGTAGACACAAGCCAATATAGAAGCAGTAAAGAATTGGAAGACCCCTCGACGCTTTGAGATTCGATCATTTTTGGGCATAGGGGTATACCGGACGGATTATTCCAAATTTCTGAAAATTGCTAAAACCTCTTACTCGTTACTCAGAAGAATCATAAGTATCGTGTGGGTGTACAGCAAGAAGAGGCTTTTAGACCTTCAAAAAGTACTTGTGTGATGCACCCATTCTTGCGCTCTGATGAGTGAAGATTTCGTAGTTTATTGTGATGCATCGAACCAGGGATTAGGTTGTGTACTCATGCAAAGAGGCAAAGCTATTGCCTATGCATCGAGACAACTGAAAACCCATGAAAAGAATTATACGACGCATGATTTGGAACTGGGAGCTGTTGTGTTTGCTATTAAGGCTTGGAGACATTATCTGTATGGTACTAAGAGTGTATCATCTAACCGATTCACAAAAGTCTTCAACCATTTTTGATCAGAGGAGTCTGAATATGCGGCAAGGAGATGGCTTGAGTTGTTTAGTGGATTACGAGTGCGAGATTAGTTACCATTCTGGTAAGTCGACTGTTATGGCAGATGCACTTAGTGGAAGGAGCGCGTTGCAACCTAGACAGTAAGGGCATGGCAAGACTGTTCCAAATTGGGAATAACGAGAGAAACACTAAAGTAGCCCAAAGTGGAGGGCTTAGGCAAGAGAACTATATTCTTGGAGAATCTGCATGGTTTGATCAGCAGATGAAAGAAGGAGGGGGGTGAGAGTTTGTATTTTATGGACGTATATGGGTTCCATTGATAGGGAGACGTGAGACACGTAAATCATGGACGAAGTCACAAGTTAAGTATAATGTGCATCCGGAGAGCTGCTAAGATGAACTATGACCTACGAGTTAGGAAATGGTGGCGGGAATGAAGAGGCTATGCTACTTATGTTAGTAGGTGTTTGACAGTACAAAGGTAAAGGCTGGCATCAAAGGCCTTCGGGTTTGCTGCCACAACCATGAGATACCTGAATGGAGAGGGTAAGCTCACTAGGATTTTACTCAATAAGTTTGCTAGGTCAAAAAGTGGGCATGACCGTTTGGGTTATACTCGATAGATGACTAAGTCAGCTCATTTCTATCTATAAGAGAATGACTAAAGTACTGAGAATTGGCAAAGATCTATGTCGATGACTAGTCACGCGACATGGAGTTCATGTGTCGATTATATTTGCGATAGAGAAGGACGATTTACTGTCCGTTGCCTGGCAGACATGTGACAAAAAGGCGTTGGAACAAGGTTGGATCTGAGTACGGCTTATATCCCCAATGTGATGGACAATGTGAGCGTACGATTCAGACCCTAGAGGATACTTGAGGGTTGTATGTAATTGATTTTGGTAGTAGCTGGGATGTTCATCTAATTGCTGGTTTTTTACAATAATTAAGCTATCATGAGTATAACAATGTGCTCCATTTGAAGCTTGTACGACGGACGTGTGGTCGCGGTTCTATGGGATGATCATTGGAGAAAGTGCTTGATTGGGACCTGAGTGATTCAAGAAAACGACTGATAAAGTTATGTGATAAAGGAAAAGCTTAAAGCGGCAAGAGATCATTAAAAGAGCTAAGCTGACAATTAGAGTAAACCATTAGGAATTGAAGTAGGAGAACGAGTGTTATTGAACGTATACTTGGACGGATGTAATACGCTTTTGGGAAAAGGGAAAGTTAGCACAAGATAGTAGGACCATTTGAGGATTCTTGCAAGGATCGGTTTGTGGCTTATTCAATTGAGATTGCGGAGGAATTAAGTGGAGTCATGATCGTTCCACATGTCAAACTTGAAGAAATGTTTGGCAGATGCTAGTTTACATGTGCCATTAGATGAAATAAAGGTTGACAGAACTCTTCATTTTGTTGAGGAACCAGTAGAAATAATGGATCGCGAAGTTAAGAGTTTGAAGCGTAGTAAGATAGCGTTAGTAAAGGTTCGTTGGAATTCTAAGCATGGCCCTGAGTTTACTTGGGAATGCGAAGATTATATGGACGTCTAAGTATCCTAGTTGTTTGCTTGATCGTTGCTAGTTACATCTCGGGGAGCGATTTCCCCTTAGGAGAGGAAAATGTGACAACCATGACTGAGCGGTTAGAACAACGTTAGTGTTGACTTAGGTATCTGTTGCAAAAGTTGGTTTAAGTGATTTCCTATGTGTTTTTTGTGTTTATGAGGTATTGGTAATCAATCTATTGAGTGTGATCATCTCAATGAGCACGTTAAAATGAATGGGGAAAATTGGTGGTTTCATTTGTTCATTTTTAAATGTCAAGGAAATGATTTTTGATAATTGAGTGTTTGCAAGTTAATTGTGTAAGTATATATACGTATACGTATTTTGTGTTAGTTATCTAAGATAGGTTTAGCTTTTAAGAGTTAGATTAAGAAAATGTAAAATTTCAATTTTTGAAAAGTTATGTTGGAAATGAAAAGTTATTTTTAGAAAGGAAGTAAATTGCGTTTATGCAAAAAGGTATAGTCAAATTAATTATAATTTTTATAAAACTTAAGGACAATAAATCATATGTAATTAATAAAATAATAAAAAAAAGAGATAAGGCCATTCGGAGGTTTTGGGAAAGAAGAAAAGAAAAAAAAAAATCTAGTTCTTAATCTTAAAAACTTAGATCAAACTACAAACACATTCGGAGCTTATACATACAAGATTAAAAATCTACCCCCCCTATGTCTGACTCGGCTGAAAACAAGACGGGGAGAGCGAAGAAATTTTTAGGGTTTATATTAGGTATGATTCGATCTTAGTTAATTCTAGTTTTAAATCTTTTAATTCTACTAAACTTATTAGATGGATTAGGGTTTAAAATTGAGTTAAAATTAGTGGTATTTAATTTTTCAGAACGCTTAGGTTATATAATGTTGGTTTAATCAATTAGCTTCGATTGGATTAGGAAATGATCATGCGTTCGGGCTTAAATCACTCAGAATTAGATGTTTAATTCATGCAGAAAGTTAGGCAGTTTTGTACGAGCATAACTCAATCATAAGGCTCAAATAACTAAAATACAATACTCGGATAACTCCGAGAGTCTACTTTCTTAGAAACGTCAGTCCTGAGTTTTAAAGGTCGGCAAGTGGTTTCACACTGGTCATTAAAAATCAGTGTGTAAACACAGCTGACGAATTTCAGTTTTGGTATAGATTTATCCTAAAATCCATCGACGAGGATAGCGGCTCTAAGTCACGTGGAAGTTCGTACATTTTAGTGTTGTATTCCCTGAATGTCTTTCAAAGGTAGCTAAGTTGTTACACCAATGTCATACTTTTAGAAGGTCAGATTCTGGACGAATTCTGGACACTTTGGATTAATGAATTTCTAAGGGGTATTTGTAAAAGGGTAATGGCTTTGGGAGAGCTATGATAGGTTCATAGGACATATATGTAGCATGATGAATTTTGGTTTGAATTATGGGAGTGTTTAAGTAGTGCGTTTAGGGCGTGCAAGTGAGAGTAATAATTTGTTAAAACCAGAAAGTTTAAAACGTAACATTGAAGGGTAAAGGCTTAAAACAAGTAGAGAACAGTAGTAGATAGCTTAGGTATCCATCATTGTTAAGGTTACATCATATTGGGTTAAATGCCTAATTGATGGTAGCTTATAATGTGTTTAATTGTTAGATTGTTCGTGAAGTTTTGTTGGATCCTTTTTGGAAGCTAAGCATCAGGTGAGTTTCATAGTCCCACTTTTAAATGTTTTTTACATTGGGATGGAAATGATGCTAAATATTTTGAATTGCTGTGATTATGTGTTTTGCTTTCATGTGGACATTATGTGATTGCTATATGACTTATTGTTGCATGTTGAATGTGGTTTACTTGCATGTTCTATATTGACATGTCAAGTGTTATTGATTTGGGATCGGGGAGTACGCCTACTCAATAATAGTGAATTGGGATCGGAGGGGTACGCCTACCCAGTATTGTTGGTCCAGGCCTAAGTATAAGCTCCAGCTGGTAGACTTTTAGGTGCGTAAGTGACATATGGGATCGGGGGTAACGTTCCTACCCAGTTGTTGAAATGGATCGGGGGTAACGTTCCTACCTAGTATGTGGATTGCATGTTAGCATAAGTTCATATGTTGCATAATTATCCTGTATTGTTTTGATAATCGCAGTAATTGGTTTTGAAAAGTTTATTAATATGAGTCTTAAACCTATGACTCTCACCAACCGTTGTGTTGACGTTTTAAGCATCATTTTCAGGTGAGCGTGATGGAAATAAGATTGAAAGAAATGGCTAGTAAGAGACCATAGAATGTCATGAAGATTTCTATTTCTTGTCTTGATATTTTGCATTGATTGAATTTGAATAATTGTTGCATGTCTTTCTATTGGCGAGAACTTTCGTTTCATCAATAAAGACGCATTTTGGATTTTTGGTTAGGTTTTGGGTATCGTTATGACACTTTGTGTCTTTGCTTTACTTTAGCTTTCATTTTAGTATTCTCTATATAGACATCTGTGTTGTGATGAAATCCATTCTTGTTTACGCACGCGTTTCCGCCTTGGCGGGTGTGACACTCTAAGTTAACACACTTAAAACCCTAAAAACGGATTTATATATATAGGAAAAAATATTGTTGCGACGGCGTGTTTTTGTAATCGTGACGCCGTCGTGAAAGAGAATATTCTAGATAATGGGTAGGGTCGTGCATTTGACGCCGTCTTGGTTGAATTGTGACGGGCGTCACGTGTAATCTGTGACGCCGTCTCCAGCTGCTGAGAACATAATCTTGAGAGATGTTGGTGTAGGTCCGTAGTCTTGTTTATTTCTTCTCCAACTGAGCTCAAGTCACGTGTATTTCCTCCAAATGCCTTCCAAATGCTGACTACATGAAAAGAAACGATTAAGTACCTATTTTGGGCATAAATGCATGATTTAATGGGTTAAACGACCCCGGAAAAGTGTATAAAATGACACCTCATCACGACCAATCTTTAGGATTGTACCCCACTGATCTTTCTAGGATACGCTTAATAGCCCTGCTAGTAACTTTAGTTTGTCCATTAGACTGATGGTGATATGTCGTGGATTATTTGTGAGTCACACCATATTTTTGTAAAGCTTTTTTAAACTGGGAATTACAAAATGTGTCCTCTATCACTAATCAAAGCTTTAGGAACTCCAAACCTAGCAAATAACCCTCTTAAAAACTTAACCACTACACGTACCATTCGGTAGGTAATACTTGAGCTTCCACCCATTTGGACACTAATGCAGCTATAATAGTATTTATTACCTATAGAGTCGGGAAATGGCCCCATAAAATCTAATCCCCAAACATCAAAGACTTCGCATACCTGAATGTTATTTTGAGGCATTTCGTTCCTTGAAGATATGTTTCCCGATCTTTGACATGCATCACATCGTCTTACGTACTCATTAGCATATTTAAAGACACTAGGCCAATAAAATCCGGACTCGTAAACCTTCTTTGCCATAACTAAAGCACTATGATGTCCACCAGTAGGTCCCGAATGACAATGTGCCAGAATTTTAAGGGTTTCGCTTCCAGGCACACATCTTCTCATTATATTATCCGCGCACAGTTTAAATGCATAAGGTTCTTCCCAGAAGTAAGTCTTGACTTGTGAAAAAAATCTCTTTCTTTTTTCGAAGGTCCAATTTGGTGGAACAACCTTTCCAACAATATAATTAACGAAATCCGCATACCATAGACCATCGTCATTAAACTTGGATTTTAGCAACATTAAATAATTATTGGGGAATTCATCAGCAATTTCCCTCTTAGTTAACACCTCCATATGTGGATCCTCTATCCTAAATAAGTGATCTGTGGCCAAGTCTTCTACTCCTTTACGTTTCTCCAATACTTGCAAAAGTTATATTTTCTCCTCCTCAGATAGTTTAGACGAGACAATTATAGGAAAAGATTTATTACCATGTAGATATGCATATTCTAATTGGGAAGGCAAATCTTTCAGTTCAGGTTCCTTTTCATCAATCTCATTAATGCTAGCCGAATAAAGATGCTTATTTTTTACTCTATCAGTTCCCTCGGTTTGATGTGCCTCAGAATACGACGTATTGACTGGGTCGATACGCCGTATTGACATCTCATCATTAGAATTGTTATCAAACTCATCTCCTATGGAATTACAGCTCTCTAGGTCTGATTGATTAATCGATTTTTCCATGCCCTTAAGTAAAAATGGATAACAATTCCTGAGTTTCTATGTTGATAATGTCATCTAAGTCATAAATGCCAAGGCATTCATAATCCTCGGTAGGAGGCTTTTTTATTGATTGGTCCATGTTAAAGATGACCTCATCATATCTTATCCTAAATGTTATCTTTTTATTAAACACGTCGATCATGGCACGGGCGGTGGCCAAAAAAGGTCTCCCAAATATTATCGGAATTTTAAAGTCTTTCGGCATATCCAAGATAACAAAATCAATGGGGAAGACATATTAATAAGCACATTTTCAACTAGTCCTCTTGGATAATGAATTGACCTATCTGCTAGTTTTAAGCTTATTCGAGTTGGTTTTGGTTCCCCTAAACCCTAACTTTTATACATCGTTATAGGGGCATCAACTCTATTAGCTCTAGATATGACAAAGCCTTATTAATTTGCAAATGACTAGCTTGACAAGGGATAGTAAAACTCCCTGGGTCTTTTTCTTTTGATGGTAGTTTGTTGAGCAAGACAACTGAGCACCTTTCGTTCATTGTCACGTAAAGCTTCTTAAGTTGGATTTATTTCGTCAAATAAACTTCTATAGATATTTCGCGTATTTTGGCATTTGCACTAGGGCTTCGATGAAGGGAATATTAATATGGAGTTGTTTCAGATTCTCTAAAAAATTTCATTGATGTGCTTCTTCTTTTTTCATTCTCACCCGGTTTGAGAAGGAAATAGATAACTGTTGTGGTTTTACCAATGGTTGAGTAGTTCTTTCAGGAATACTCGAAGATTTATCGTCATGCGGCTTTTCCTGCACATCTTGTTCAAATCTGGGAGGTCCGTTCTTGTTAATTCCAGTTTCATTAATTTCTTTACTACGGGTGGCTTTAGACGTCATCTTTCCTCCCCTAGTTGTCATTCCTTTAACTTTGTTTTTTGGAATCAAAACATTACCTATAACCTTTGATAATTCTTTTACCCCGATTTTCAGCTCACTCACTAAGTTGATTCGTTCTTTTAATAAAAGCTCATTGGTGGTTCTAAATTCTTTGATGAATATTTCCATCTCCTCATGTTTATGTTTACCTTCATCAATGTATTTAGCCAATACTTCTTCCATAGTTAACCTCCTTTTAGGGTAATCGAATGAGTAAGGAGGCACCCTGAAAACGTACCTGAAAAAAGGACGCAATTCGAAGTAAAACTATTCTAGAAAACTAAATCAGAAAGCTAACTAAAATTGCTGTTGTATCAGACAGTCGATACGCCATATTCAGTAAACTGGATACGCCGTATCGATGTTTTTATGTCGAATATGTTGTATCCAAAAGAAAATGAATACGCCGTATTCAGTATACGATTAAGAAAATAACAGCAGACAGTAGAAAAAAACTAAATTTATATTAAAAATACCAATAAAACAAGAAATTCAACAATCACACTCCTCGACAGCGGCGCCAAAAAACTTATGGTCATTGAGTGTAGGTCTAAATTTATACAAGTTTTACATTTATATTTTACCGGGACTATATAAAAAACACACAAACGGCAGTGTCCCCAGATCTGTTGTAGCTTCGTTGGTGAGTAGGGTGTCGATTCACTAGGAGTGGAAGTTACTCTTAATTCAACTGGTATTTTCATTAATCAGGTTTTAGTTATATAACCTAATTATTCTAATCAAATCTAATTAAACCTAAAATAATGAAAAATGAGGGTTTTCAGCCTGAGAGACTGGCACGAGTTTAGTTCTAGTTATGCTAAGGTGATGACAAATAACGCACACAAGTGATTAACAAAAGATTGGGAAGTGGTCAAATGTGAGGAAAATGTATTAGCCAGTTTAATCTAATAATATGACTTGATTATCTATTCGTGCAGTGATTGTATTAATTTGTTGGTGGTATATTATTCCAAAGTTAGGTGGATCTTCTTCCTAGACTCGAGGTTTGTCGCTAGTTAATCATGTCACAATTAACCTTAACCCGCATAAAGCTCACATCGTTGATTATAATCTATCTAGGAAGCTATATTGGTGGTTATATTGAATCCTAGCTCATGGAGGCTTTGTCAACTTACTGCTTAACGAAAATTCATATACTAGTAGTCCACGCCCACTTAACTACCTATGGAAATAGGACGTTAGGTGTAGTCCTAAGTCACCGGCTTAGTCTACCTATCCACTTAACCATAGATCAAAACAGGGCTTTCTATTGGTGGTCATAGTATTCTAGCTATATGAATAAGCGTTATATGTTTCTATCCTTGACTCTTAGCCTACGCCCAAACAACACCGAAGTTGCAGCGCAATAAATATGTAGGACTAGACCCAACTGAATGATAGGTAAAACACATAATTAAGCACATAAACGGGTATGAAGTGATAAACATAATCAACATGCAACGAATAAGTAACAATCGATATAAAGACAAATCAAAACATTATATTATCATAAACATGGCTAATACCTAAAGCTATTAGCCAATAGTCATTGTAACAATACACGAAATCATAGATGAACGATTAAACATAATGCTAACCGAACGCGTATAGTGGAGTGTAGAGATTACAAGAGTTTTCCCATTAATTGGACCACTTTACAGGTCCTTCATAGCTTCATAGATCTTCTAAAAATCAGACTTAGTGGTTAAAAAGCATCTTTACAACTGAGTTTAGGGTTTTGTATTTATAGAGTCTGGAAATTGATCAATACGCTGTATCGGGCGATGTGGGATACGGCGTATTTGGGGATTTCTTGGAGTAGGGACCACGATTGATATCTTTCAGAATCTTCTAATGTTCTGCATATGGAACGGCGTTAATTTTAAGTCTTCATGGATACGGCGTATTGGGTCTTCAATCTTTCGTGGTTATTTATGAAGTGCAGGCACGGATACGCTGTATCTTCTTGATGGATACGACCTATTGATGTAAAACCAGTTGGTTCTTCTTCGTTAACCAAAGTATTATATACGGTGTATCGTTGATGTGGATACGATGTATTCTTCAAAGTCAAGCAATGGTCTTTTAATTCTTCAAAGTCTTGGATACGTCGTATAGGTCTAGAATAATATGGCGTATTGACTGTCAGATCAGTAGACTTTCTCGAACTCTTCATTTAAGCTCCAAATTGCGTGCCTTTTAGCATACTTAATAAATGACTTCATAATTACTGCAAATAACAACTTTAAGCAATTGAGTACCAATTTATGCAATAATTATATGAAAATGGGTAATTTATATGAGATAAATGATGCTATAAAAGTGACGTTATTTGATGTCATCAATTGTTGACATGGCTTGATCAAGGGTAGAGATGAATAAGTGTGTGTGTGTAATTTGAATTGTATGAAGAAGAAGATGAATAGTGAGTATGTGGTGAAGAATGTTTTGAAGTGATTTGGAAGATTTTGGTAGGGAATGCTTGGGACACAATGTCACACAGTACAGAGAGTACAGTAGTAAGGAATGTGAGTTGACATTGTTGGAGGTTTATTTGGAGAAGGTTCATGTGAAGAAGGTGTTTATGTTTAAGGAGTGTTTAGGAAGATAATTATGAAGTTGATGGTGTTTAGGAGAAATCAAAGGATTGATTTGGGTTAATAAATCAATTGTAATTAGAAGGAAAAGAGTGCGCTTGTATGATTAAGGGGTGGTTAGGGAAGAAAGTGTTTGGAGTGTGTGTGGAAGAATGAAATCACTTGTTGGGTAAGAAGGTTAAACAAGTGATTAGATAAATGGGTTATAGAAGAAGTGAGGACTTGTACATGTGAGGGTGGAATGAGTTTTGTAGAAAATTATTTTGGTTAGGTAGGAAGTAGAAAAGTCAAAGTATAATTAACTTCCAAATACTACAAACTCAATTAGTCATTTAGACTTTAATCTATGATTATCAACAATGGATTTGATCACTAATCATCTTGCACACAAATAAGGCTAAGTGTTTGCATCTTAAGTACGATATTTCCAAATCGGAGAAAGATGGGTTTATGCAATTGACATTTGACCTTAGTATGGGACCAATAAGGAAGTGAACGTTACATGATTAGTGCTCATTATATAAATTTTGGGATTAAGGTCAAGTGATTACTTTTTTTGTTGGTATGTTGAATGTCTGATCCATTACTAGGTTTGATGAAGTTTCGGCTTGGTAGAAAGCGTTGAAAAGGTTTTAAGTAGGCGTTTTATGTAAAACTAGGCAGGATTTGTTTTTGCTCTCTTTAAGTCTAAACATCATTTCTTGAGTGTTCCCAAATGCTCACATATATATAACACCTTTTTTAAGTGTCCGCAATATGTCGGGTAAGAGGAAAGCCGACAAGTGTAAAATCCACAAAACGGATTTCGCGTGTGGCGCGTTGGCCATGCTTTTGCGGATTTAAGCTACCGTTTGTGATTTTACGTTTTACGAATATTTATTCATCATTAAAACATAAAGGAGATCCTAGTCAATGTTGCACCAACAATCTCCCCATTTTTGATGATGACAAATAATATTTCGAAAGCAAATAAAATTACAAACGTAGCGAAGATGAAGATCTCGTTGATGCGTTACCATCTTAATCTTGGTTGTATGTGGGTGAAGCTTGGAACAATGTCTTTACCTTGAGTTTACATACGTCCATGTTCTGCTATGGATCTTTTGCTTCCGTTTCAAAGCGTGCTTTGCTTTCCTTCTCCCGTGATTGCTTGCTTTAATAAGCTTCAAAGCTTCGCTTTCCTTCTCCCTGTTTTGTCAATTCAAAAAGGCGGGATCTTTGCCTTTCAATGGAAAGTTGATATCTTTATAGAAGAGAAGAATAGATATCATTGTAAATGCTCCTCCTGGATTCCCCTTGTTCTAAGGAGGGGATCCATGGGTCAAGAGCATTACCTTCGAAGTGTTTTTGGCTACAACTAGCAACAAGCAAACACAAAACAATACAAGCAACAAACATATACACATGTGCAAGTCCAATATGGGTTAGCTTACCATTAGAGTCTTGGAAACTGGATGGGTACAATTATAGTTTATGTGACTTGACATTGGTTGCAATTTATTAATATATTATAACATTTTATATTTTATGTGTAAATTATATGACCCTAATTACCGTTTGTTGAGCAAGTAGAGGAATAAGCAAGAGAAGAGTTGTTTAAAGCATAAATCATGTCATTAAAGCATATCTTAGTGGTGTTTCACCAATTAAATAGAGATTAAAGCAAAGTTGTATTTTGATTACAACATATTTCGAGTTAAGAGATATTTTTTCAATGGTGACTCGTGAGCAATGGGAGAAATCTTCAACTTTCATCATTAGGGAGATATCTTGGGATGTTTGTTCTTGAGGTATTAAAAGAGTGTTGTCATGACCCTAGCATAAGGAAGTGCCTTATTGTTGTAGTCCAAACCACTTAACCTTCGAGCTATGAAGTAAGCAAAGTTAAAGGGATTTTTTGGGTTGGATACAATAAAGCTGTAGCCAACAGATGGGCAAGCTTTCTTGCGCTTCATTCTACAAACATGTTGACAAGAGAACATCGGCCATGCCTTCAAATGGGGTTTGAAGTTGGTGTTTCTCCTATGATTTTGAGGGAATACCTTCACAATGGAACTCGGGTCTCATGATGGTGTTTTGAATCATGATGCTATTGACTGGGGGGGTCACATGCAATGGACTTGGTGATAATTTTTAAGTTTCATAAAGGCTCTTAGTGTCGTTGCTTTGGTAAAGAATAAGGTTTTTGAAGATAATTCAATACCCTTCCAACTTCCTTAGTTACATGCATAGTTATGATTATACATACGAAAATGAAGAGTTAGTGTAGGTATATCAAAATAGTATCTAGCATAGAATTCTTGAATATGTCGAGGATAAATGGTAGAGGGAAGATTGTTGACAAGTGAGAAACATTTTGCTTGAATGAAAGGTTGTTTCAAGTTTGTTACACAAAGAAAGTTTTTGTTACATTGACGCCATTTATGGTAATCACGATTTTCAAAACGTTGATAGGCATTGGTGGAGTTATCGTTGGTGGCACGCTTCATGAAATATTTAGTGTTCATTTTATTAGAGAGGATTGATCATAAAGAGTGATGGTGATATTGTGAAATCCACTATTATTTATAGTTTTCAATTAAGGGTTAGGTATGAATCATGGAGTGATTGATAGCTATTGGATGAACAAGCTTTATTACTTTTTATTCCTTAAAGTTTGAGGTAGTTATGCCTTTTGTAAGGCGAGTACAGTGTTGGGAAGATGATTATGCTTTGATGATTTGAGATGTCTAGTTGCCTTAGTTGGGATTTAGTTAGGATTGGATGATTAAGTATATACCACACAAAGCTCCTATGTGTATGATTACAGTGTACTAAAGACCTTTCTTTTCCCACCTTATGCAATAAAACATGCATTCTATACTAATATGACTGGTAGAATCGAGATACGTCAACCATAGTTTGAATAATGCCTTGACATTTATCCTTCATCTCATCAAAATAACAATGTTGCTTAACTTCCATGACTTTCATATAATTCCTAGCATATATCACATACGACATAATGCTCTAAGAGACACAATATCTATAAAAAAGGGTCTGCAAAAAAAACCTCTTAGACTTCTATTTTTATTTTTGACCCCTCACACTCTCAAAACAATGTCCTATGGTGCATGTCAACCATGAACAACCTCAACTAGACTCATGCAATTTGGACTTTGGGAAATGTCATGGAAGTTAACCAGCAACATTGTTGTTTTAATGAGCTGAAGATAAAATGTCAATGCTACATTATTCAAACTATGGTTGAGTATCTCGGATTCTAACATGTCATACTTATGTATTGAATGCATGGTATGTGCATTAAGGTGGAAAAGAAAAGGTCTTTGGTACATGTATGCATACCCATAGGAGCTAGTTTGTATAACTAACTCATCCAATCCTAACTAAATCAACTAAGGCAACTAGGACATCTCAAATCATCAAAGCTTAATCATCTTTCCCAAACACTGTACTCGCCTTACAAAGGCTATAATACCTCAAACTTTATGAATAAACAGTATCAACTTTGTCATCCAATAGCTATCAAATCACTCCTATGATTCTACCTACCCTTAATTGAAAAACTATAAATATAAGTGGATTCACTATATCCCATCCACTCTTTATGATCAATCTCTTTATTAAAATGAACACTAAATATTTGATGATGAAGTTTTCGTGCCACCAAACGATACTCCACAATGCTATCAACGTTTTGAAAATTGTGATTACATAAAGGCGTCATGTGACAAAAACTTTCTTTGTGTAACAAACTTGAAACAACCTTTCATTCAAGCAAAATGTTTCTCACTTGTCAACAACCTTCCTTCTACATTTAATCCTTCGAATTTTCAAGAATTCTATGCTAGATACTATTTTGATATACCTACACTAACTCTTCATTTTCGTATGTATAATCATAACTATGCATGGTATCTAAGGAAGTTGGGAAGGGTATTGAATGTATCTTCCAAAGGAACCTTATTCTTTACTAAAGCAACCGACACAAAAGCCTTTATGAAACATAAAAATTATCACCCAAGTTCATTTGCATGCGACCCCCCAATCAATAGCATCATGATTCAAAATACTATCATGAGACCGGAGTTTCATATGCTCGTGTGAAGGTATTCCCTCAAAATATAGGGTGCAACACCAACTTCACCCTCACTTTGAATGCATGGGCCGATGTTCTCTTGTCAAACATGTTTGTAGAGATTGAAGCTCAAGAAAGCTTGCCCATCATTGTTGGCTACATGCTTTATTGTATCCAACCCAAAAAATCCCTTTAACTTTGCTTACTTCATAGCTCGAAGGTTAAGTGGTTTGGACTACACAATAAGGCCTTTCTTATGCTAGGGTCATGAAACATCTTTTAATACCTCATGAACAAACATCCCAATGAATCTATCCTAATGATTGAAGTTGAAGAAGTTTCTCCCATGTGCTCACGATTCACCATGAAATCTCTTGAACTCTAAAATGTTGTAATCAAAATAAAACTTTGCTTGTAATCTCTATTTAATTGGTGAACACCACTAAGATATGCTTGAATGACATGATTTCTTGCTTTAAAAAACTCTTCTTTGCTTATTACCTTAGGCTTGCTCAACAAACGGATAATTAGGGTCATGAAGATTTACACATATAAATATAAAATGTTAAAATTATTCATATTGCAACCAATGTCAAAGTCCAAAAATCATATTTGTACCATCCATGTTTCCAAGACTCCAAATGGTAAGCTAACCCATATTGGAACTTTAACATGTGTATATGTTTGTTGCTTGTATTGTCTTGTTTTTGCTTGTTGCTAGTTGTGCAAGAACACTTCGAAAAGGAAATGCTCTTGGACCCATGGATCCTGCCTTAGAACAAGGGGAATCTAGGAGGAGCATTTACAATGATATCTATTCTTCTCTTCTACAAAGATATTAATTTTCCATTGAAAGGCAAAGATCTTACCTTTTTGAATTGACAAAACAGGGAGAAGGAAAGCAAGTTTGAAGCTTATTAAAGCAAGCAATCACGGGGAGGAAGGGAAAGTAATGCCTGCTTTGAAACGGAAGCAAAAGATCCATAGCATACATAGAGCTATGTAAGACTCAAGGTTAAGACAATGTTCAAGCCTTACCAAATTACAAGCCCAAAATCAAGATGGTAACTTCATCAACGGCGATCTTCATCTTCGCTACGTTTGTAATTTTATTTGCTTTCCGAAATATTATTTGTCATCATCAAAAATAGGGAGATTGTTGGTGCAACATTGACTAGGATCTCCTTTATGTTTTAATGATGATAAATAAGCATTTGTAAAACGTAAAATCACAAACGGTAGCTTAAATCCTTAAAAGCATGGCCAACGTGCCATACGCGAAATCCGTTTTGTGGATTTTACACTTGTCGGTTTTCCTCTTACCCGACACATGTGTAAACTTAAATAAAGGTGTGTATATGATATTTGAGCATTTGGGAACACTCCAAATGATGTTTAGACTTAGAGAGGAGCAAAAACAAATCCTCCCATTTTTACATAAAACGCCAACTTAAAACCTTTATCAAACGCTTCTAGCCAAAAGCGAACTTCATCTAAACCTAGTATGATCATACATTCAACATACCAACAAGAAAAAGTAATCACTTGACCTTAATCCGGATTTATAATGATCCTAATCATGTAACGGTTTCACTTCCTTATTGGTCATACTAAGTCAAGTCACTTTTGCATAAAACGCATTCCATTCTCGTATGCAACCCCCCCATGTCGGATATGCTTTACTTAAGATGCAAAACACTTAGCTTGTTTTCATCAAGATGATTAGTGATCAAATCCATTATTGATTATCATGGATTAAAGTCTAAATGACTAATTGAGTTTGTAGTATTTGGAAGTTAATTATACTTTGACTTTTCTCACTTCCTTACCTATACAAATATTTTACAAACTCATTCCTCACATGTACAAGTCCTCACTTCTTCTATAACCCATTCTATCTGAATCATTGTTTAACCTTCTTCCCAACAAGTGATCTTATTGTTTCACACCCACTCAAACCCTTTCTTCCTAAACCATCCCGGAATCATACATGCCACTCTTTGCCGCCCCTTCTTAATTACAGTGTGGATTTATTAACCCAAGTCAATCCTTTGATTTCTCTCTAAACATCATTAACTTCTTACTTATTCTTCTAAACACTCCTTAAACATAAACACCTTCTTCACATAAAAACTTCTCCAAAATAAACCTTCCAACAATGCACTCACATTCCTTACATAAATGTACTTTTCTTGTATCTTTGTGTACTATTTTGTGTCCAAGCATCCCTACCAAAATCTTCCAATTCCTCTTCAAACATATTACCACAATACTCACTTATTCATCTTCTTCTTCATACACATCAAATAACACCCACAACTTATTCATCTCTACCCTTGATAAGCCATTGTCAAACAATTTGATGACATCCAATAACGTCCCTTTTATAGCATCATTTATCTATATAAAATTACATTTTCACATAATTATAGATAAATGGTATCAGTTGCTTAAAGTTGTTATTTGGCAAGTAAATTATGAAAGTCCTTTATTAAGAATGCTAAAAGGCACGCCTTTGGAGCCTTAAATGAAGAGTTCGAGAAAGTCTACTGATGCCAGTCAATCGCCATATTTATTTGACCTATACGACGTATCAAAGGACTTTGAAGAATTAAAAGCCCATTGCTTGACTTTGAGAATACATCGTATCCACATCACGATACACGTATATACTCTTTTGGGTTTAACGAAGAAGAACCAACTGGTTTTACATCAATAGGTCGTATCCATCAAGAAGATACAGCGTATCCGTGCCTGCACTTCATAAATAACCACGAAAGATTGAAGACCCAATACGCCGTATCCATGAAGACTTAATACGTCGTTCAATTGTCAAACATTAGAAGATTCTGAAAGATATCAACCGTGTTCCCTACTACAAGAAATCCCTGAATACGCCGTATCCTACATCGCTCGATACGGCGTATTGATCAATTTCCAAACTCTATAAATACAAAACCCTAAACTCAGTTGTAGACATGCTTTTATCCACTAAGTCGGATTTTCAGAAGATCTATGAAGCCATGAAGAACCTGTAAAGTGTTTCGATCGATGGGAAAACTCTTGTAATCTCTACACTCCACTATACGCGTTCGGTTAGCATTATGTTTAATCGTTCATCTATGATTCGATTTGTATGTTACAATGACTATGGCTACTAGCTTAGTTTAGCATGTTTATGATAATATAATGTTTTGATTTGTCTTTATATCGATTGTTCTTTATTCGTTGCATGTTGATTATGTTTATCACTTCATACCCATTTATGTGCTTAATTATGTGTTTTACCTATCATTCAGTTGGGTTTAGGTCCTAACATATTTATTGCGTGCATTCGGTGTTGTTTGGGCGTAGGCTAAGAGTCAAGGATAGAAACATATAAACGCTTATTCCTATAGTAGAATCCTTATGACCCACAATAGAAAGCCTTGTTTTGATCTTATGGTTAGGGGATAGGTGACTAGCGGTGATTAGGACTACACTAACGTCTATTTTCCATAGGTAGTTAAGTGGGCGTGGACTACTAGTATATGAATTTTCGTTAAGCAGTAAGTTGAAATCCTCCATGAGCTAGGATTCAATATAACCACCAATATAGCTTCCTAGATAGATTATAATCAACGATGTGAGCTTTATGCGGGTTACGGTTATTGTGACATGATTAATAGCGACAAAAACTCGGTCTAGGAAGAAGATCCACTAACTTTGGAATATAATATACCACAACAAATTAATACAATCATGCACGAATAGACAATCAAGGTATATTATTAGATTAAACTGGCTAATACATTTTCCTCACATTTGACCACTTCCCAATCTTTTGTTAATCACTTGTGTGCGTTATTTGTCATCACCTTAGCATAAACTAGAAACTAAACTCGTGCCGCTCTAGGCTGAAAACCTCATTTTTCATTATTTTTGTTTAATTAGGTTTGATTAGAATAATTAGGTTATCTTAGTACTAAACCTAGTAAAGATAAACTACAGTTTGAAGTAAGGTTAACTTCCACTCTTAGTGATCGACACCCTACTTACCAACGAAGCTACAATCTGATCGGGTACACTGCCCGTTAGTGTTGTTTTTAGGTATAGTCGGCTAAATATAAATGTAAAACTTGATAATAAATATACACTCAATGTACACATTAAGTTGTTGGCCTGCCGCACTTTTTTGTCGAGGAGTGTGATTGTTGAAATTCTTGGTTTTTTATTGGTATTTTGAATACAAATTTTAGTTTTTTTCTACTGTCTGCTGTTATTTTCTGAATCGTATACTGAATACGGCGTATTCATTTTCTTTTGAATACGGCATATTCGATATAAAACATCAATACGGCTTATCTAGTTTACTAAATACGGCGTATCGAATGTCTGATATAACAATAGTTTTAGTTAGCTTTCTTGTTTAGTTTTCTAGAATAGTTTTACTTCGAATTATGTCTTTTTTTTCAGGTACCATTTTCAGGGTGCCTCCATAGGTGGCTACTTACCCGTTCAATTCCCTATGAGGAGGTTAATATGGAAGAAATGTGAGGATACATTCAATGCTGAAGGTAAAGTGAACCTCGAGGAGATGGAAATATTAATTAAAGAATTTAGAACCACAACAGTTTTGTAAAAAGAACGAAGAACTTATTGAGTGAGCTGAAAATCGAGGTAAACGAATTATCAAAGGTTATGAGTAATGTTTTGTTCAAAAAACAAGTCAAAGGAATGACAACTAGGGGAGGAAAGATGACGTCTAAAGCCACCCATAGTAAAGAAATTAATGAAACTGGAATCAACAAGAATGCTCCCAGATTTGAACAGGATGTGCAGGAAAAGCCGCATGATGTTGGTATGAAAAATAAATCTTTGCGTATTTTTGAAAGAAGCTACTATTAACATGGTTAAAACCAACATATTATATTTTCCTTCTCAACCGGTTTGGTGAGAATGTAAAAAGTAAGAAGACATCAATGAAAATTTTTGGAGAAACTAAAACAACTCCATATTAATATTCTGTTTATCGAAGCCCGGGTGAAAATGCCAAAATACGCAAATATCTGAAGATTTTACTAACGAATAAATCCAGACTTGAAGAAGCTTATACAGTGACAATGAACGAAAGATGCTCAGCTGTCTTGCTCACCAAAACTGCCATCAAAAGAAAAAGACCCAGGGAGTTTCACTATCCCTTCTCAAGTTTGTCATTTGAAAATTAATAATGCTTTGGCAGATCTAGGAGCTAGTATAAGTTTAATGCCCTATACGATGTATGAAAAGTTAGGTTTAGGGGAACCAAAACCAACTCGAAAGAGCTTAAAACTAGCAAATATGTCAATTCAATATCCAAGGGGAATAGTCGAAAATGTGCTTATTAATATGTCTTCCCCATGATTTTGTTATCTTGGGATATGCCGAAGGACTCTAAAATTCTGATAATATTTTGGGAGACCTTTAGTTAGCCACCTACCGTGCCGATGATCGAGATGGTTGAGTAAAGTGTTGATTCCAAAAAAACGAAGTCAAAGGAGTGACAACCAGAGGAGGAAAGATGACGTCTAAAGCCACCCGTAGTAAAGAAATTAATGAAACTGGAATCAACATCAATGAACCCCCTGGATTTGAACAAGACGTGCAAGAAAAGCCAAACGATGATGGTGTGGAAAATAAATCTTCAAGTATTCCTGAAAGGACTACTCAACCATTGGTAAAACCACAACAGTCATCCATTCCTTTCCCAAACCGGGTAAGAAAAGAAAAAGAAGAAGCGTTGCAACAAAATTTTTTAGAGAATCTGAAACAACTCGATATTAATATTCCGTTTATCAAAGCCCTAGTGTAAATACCAAAATACGCTAAATATTTGAAGAGTTTACTAACGAATAAATCCAAACTTGAAGAGGCTTGTACATAAACAATGAACGAACGGTGCTCTGCTATCTTGCTCAACGAACTTCCATTAAAAGAAAAAGACCCAGGGAGTCACACTACCCCTTGTCAAGTATTGGAGAAACATAAGGAAACAAAAGACTTGGCCGTAGATCACTCATCTAGGATAGAGAATACACATATGGAGGTGTTAACTGAGAGGGAAATTACTGATGAATTCTTTGACGAGCATTTAATGGTGCTAAAATCTAAGTCTAGTAATGATGAACCATGGTATGCGGATTTCGTTAATTATATTGTTGGAAAGGTTGTTCCCCCAAATTGGACCTTTGAAAAAAGAAAGAGGTTTTTCTCGCAAGTCAAGACCTACTTCTGGGAAGAACCTTATGCATTTAAACTATGCGCGGATAATATAATGAGAAGATTTGTAGCCGAAACTGAAACCCTTGAAATTCTGGCGCATTGTCATTCGGGACCTACTGATGGGCATCATAGTGCTATTGTTACCACAAAGAAGGTTTACGAGTCTGGATTTTATTGGCCTAGTGTCTTTAAAGATGCTAATGAGTACGTAAGACGATGTGATGCATGTCAAAGATCGGGGAACATATCTTCAAGGAACGAAATGCCTCAAAATAACATTCAGGTAGGCAAAGTCTTCGATGTTTGGGGATTTGATTTTATGGGACCATTTCTCGAATCTAGAGGTAATGAATACATATTAGTGGCTGTCGATTATGTGTCCAAATGGGTTGAAGCTCAAGCATTATCTACAAATGATGCGCGCGTTGTGGTTAAGTTTTTAAGACAGTTATTTGCTAGGTTTGGAGTTCTTAAAGCTTTGATTAGTGATAAAGGGACGCATGTTTATAATTCTCATCTTGAAAAAACTTTACAAAGATATGGTGTGACTCATAAATTATCCACAGCATATCACCCCCAATCTAATGGACAAACTAAAGTTACTAACAAAAACTCAAACAATCCCTATGAAATTTAACCAGCTTGTACAAATAAGCTTTTGAGGCTTATTTCTACAAGTAAACACTGAAATAAGATTAAACAGCTTATAATTGCTTATATAACAGCTTATAAAATTTTAAGTAAGAGAGTAAAGCATGACAATGTGAAGTAAAAAAAACACTTTATTATTCTAAAATAAGAGAGTACAAAGCTTGAATTTAAGGACAATACATGAAAAATAAGCAGAAAAATAAGCTAATTAATCCTACTCCTACACTACTTGGTTACAACTGTTGACATTAAGACCTATTTATATCCGAATTCAGAAGCTTCAAAGTCTTCATGTGTGTTTCTTTAGTGAGAGGAATTTGAGTGCTCACCAAGCCAATAAACCTCAGCCTTTGATCTTCATTTGTGTTTCTTTAAATCTTATAATAGCCCTTGATTTGTTTCGACCAATAGAACTCCAAGGGATTACCAAGGTGGTTTTGTTGTGTTATGGGGTGGGGTTTGATGGGAGAGTAATAGGTTTAGCAGGTTGTGGGTTGAAGACATGGGAATAGTAAGAAGGCAGGAAATGGGGTATGGGGTTTTGGTTGATAACAGGGCTAACGGGTATAAGGGGTGAGGGACTATTAGTGTAAAGGTAAAAAGGTGTAGGGGCTAAAAGTGTTAGTCCCTAAGGACTAGCAATGTTAGTCCTCAAGGACTAACTGTGTAAACAGTTTAGTGGATAGTGGGCTAACAGGGTTAAGGGTGTTGGGCTTAATTTAATTAATTTGGGCCGGGTAGGTTAATAAGGGATTTTGGGCTTTTTTAACTTATAAGGTTTATAGATAAGACTTAATGGGCTGGCCCGGCCCCTTAAATGGGTGCGGGTTGGTCCATTAAGATTTCTTCGGTTTCGTCTTCGGCTTTGACTTGTTGACTTTTTGGGTTGACTTTGACTTTGACTTTGACTTTTTCACGCTTTTCCATTTCGTGCTTGGTTTTGTCCGTTTTGCTTCGTTTTTGTCCTTTTTCTGAATATCCGTTACCTGCACAACACAAATAGCAAAACAAGCATATATTTGGCATTATGTTTTTCGTTTTTTGTCATTTAACTTGTTTTTAAAGTAACA
The DNA here is from genome assembly GCA_026074375.1 of Tanacetum coccineum. Taxonomy (NCBI): domain Eukaryota; kingdom Viridiplantae; phylum Streptophyta; class Magnoliopsida; order Asterales; family Asteraceae; genus Tanacetum; species Tanacetum coccineum. The sequence continues at coordinate 17,283 of BQNB010036539.1, read as the reverse complement.
TGTATGTGTATAATTAAGCACATACCGAGGATCAAGGTTCAAAGTGACCTTAAGGAATTTCATTAGGAAATGAGGGAGATTCACTATTTCTCAACAATAACTTCAAATTGTTATGCTTGGTGGTTGAGCCATTAGCAAAGGCCACGACCCAATGCCATAAGAAATAAACAGGTTGGATGGCACCTTTTAATAAGGGGATGATGAGAATGAGTACCTACAATTATGATAAGAACATAGTGTGTACGAGGTCCCTGTATGTAACCTATTTTGTTTTGCTGCATGTTTTATGTGAAATAAAATGCTTGAATGCTTTTGTAATTGCTTATCAATGCTTAATGGTAATCTATCTTGAACAATATAATGGGATAAAGTTATGCCATAATTTTTAAAGCATGGTCAATAAAAAGTTATCGGAGTCATGAAAACTATACATATAAAATGATAAAATATGTATACGAATATATGCAACAATGTACAAAGTCACAATAATCCATGTTTGTACTAGTCTATATTTTCAAGTTTCCAAATGGTAAGCTAATCCATGTTGAACTTGAACATGTGTATATGTTTGTTGCTTGTGTTGTTTTGTGTTTGCTTGTTGCTAGTTGTAGCCAAGAACACCTCAAAGATAATGCTCTTGACCCATGGATCCCCACCTTAGAACAAGAGGGAGCAACAATCTAGGGGGAGCACGTGTCAAGATATATTCTCTCTACCTATACAAAGATATCAACCTTTAAATAAAAGACTAAGATCTCGCCTTTTTGATTTGAAAAAAAGGGGAGAATGTAACACCCCCAAAATGGGTCGTAGCGGAATAAGGATCCGGGGCGTGTTACTTCAAGATCAACAGCACAAGATATATATAAGAATGACACAAAAGTCGTTTAAGTTGATACATTGGATTTAAATAAAAGACATATTACAAAAGCTTATAGCTTTACTTGTTCTTTGTTTAATATTAAAAAAGATAACATAGATTTCCCAAAACATGATGCACATAAATCTTTAACAGTGCAATCCAAAACATAATCCAATGCATCCTTGTCATCTCGTGCTAATGACCTCACTGAAAACTTGTTAAAAAACGTCAACAAAATTGTTGTGAATTCATAGGTTTAATGTAATTAAAATTATGCAGGATACCGCAAGATTTTCCCTGATGTTACAACATATGGCCAACGAATCACAAAACCATATTACTTGCACCTAAGCTCAGTGACACCGAAGCTCAACCTATAATTGCTATTTAAGCAGTTATTTGCCTGTACAGATGTTGTAAACCCCAACATCCAAGTCCAGACATGTCAACTTTCGATATAACACCGATATGAGTAAACGATAACCAAACTAAGCGTCGAATGTGCGATGAGATAAATAAATATTATTATAAGTATAATTAGAAGACAAGACTTACTAAAAATGGTAACTTTCAAAAAATAGTAACTTTCTAAAAATAAAAAGTTTCCAAAAATAGAAAGGTTTCGATTAAGTGACGTATAATATAAATGAAAGAATGATCGTAACTCAATTACGTGACGTTTAGGATCTAGGACGCCCAAGTAGATTTATCATCACATGTGTATGTATATTTATACTATTTCAAAAGTTGCGATACACGCACTATTCGATCGTACTTTACGGTATAATAATTTTGCGACATAAATTATAGGTCGCGATTGAGCTCGTTGTCGAGTAGTTCGTGATTGTTTCGGTTATTTGATCTTCGGCTTCGATCAAGGTGAGTTCATAGCCTCGCTTTTGAACTATTTTAAATGTTTTTAACCCGCGAGGGGGATACTTGATGTTTTATGAAAATAGGAACGCAATATGTTTTGATATTTAATATGATTCCATTACTATTGGGTATATGCCTTTTACTGTGTGACCGTTAGTTGCCTAGTTGTTGGTAAACGCTAATGCATTAAATAGATCTATTGGGTTTGACAACCCTGTCCGGGGTTTGAATCAGTTGGTGAGCACCCTGTAACGGACATTTTGTGGTTAGTATTAGAGGAGGTGGCATACTTCCCGGACATTATTTTATCCTACGGGATGAATGTGTTAAGTTTTGGTACGCGGGCTCATTTAGCAATGTTTAGTTTTGGTACGCGGGCTCATTTAGTTGGAAATCATTGTAAACTCTATGAATTCACTCAACGTTTTGTTGACATTTTTAAGCATGTATCTCAGGTTTGGTGTTGTTGATGGCTTGGACGGGACGGAACGCGGATATTAAGGTCGATGTCTTGGTGAAGTAGTGTCATAAATTAAAACAATGCTTTTAGAAACCAAGTTGTGTTGTGACTTTTAGAATTAAATTTCTACGTTGGTATTAGGACCTATGTAACTCTGATTTTTCATATAAATAAAATGAATTTTGTATTATAAACGTATCTTTGAACGTTTACTGGGACTCGTGTGCATGTATTATGAAGTGGCACCCCAAATGTTGTATTCCGCTGCGTATCGTATTTTGGGGGTGTTACAGAGTGGTACCAGAGCACGAGTTGTAGTGAACTAAGTCGTTTTACAAAACTTGGACTACAACGTTTTTTGGAAAAAATTTATGAGTCGTCACCGTTGTCCGATATCCGCGCGCGCATCGTTCCCGATCCCTTATGTGCCTTATGTGGTATATTTGATTGCATATTATGTACGTAACAAGTGGGTGACACTTGGTATAAGTAATAATTATATACGTGTATATATATATATATACGGCATCCGCCTTATGGTGTACGACTATATATATGTTCTGATATTCGCGACTTGCGAAGAGTTTAATTTTTATGAGCATTTTGATGTAATATGATAAAATCATTTTGATATATATGATGAAAACATCGCTGCTATATGATTATCTCCGAGACTTTTCCGTAACTTTACTTTGTTATCTTTTCATGTCGGGACTCGACTTAGTTTTCGATCCCACTTGTAAATTTTACTAATTGGTTCTGAATTTGAACGCTCTTCTTATTGATTTTGAATCGCATATGTTGTTTCGTAATCTATCATTTTGAGATTTTTCGGTTGATGGGAGTGCGACCTTTATATGTCATCCCACAACACTTCATTGTTTTGGAAAGCGGTTATTAACTTATTCCCGCGTAATGCGTCATTTGGAGACGTCTATCTTTGAAGCTTTGGAATAAAGATGGTGTGTTGTGCTTTGATTCTTCTGTATTGACCTCTACTTAGTAAGTCTTAAAAGGTTTGATTATGGAAATCCATGAGTTTTTGTGTTTGAAAGAGTGTTAAGTCATTGGGTATGGCTTTGTATTGGCATTTGAAGGAATTAAAATGGTGTTTGGTTGGGCTTCGAATGGGATTTTTATGACAGTTTGTAACCAGTAGGTTGTGGGATTGATTTCGAATTACTTTTGGTCATAAGGCACCTAGGAAATCCAATATGGATGTGGGCATATGTCTTAAGTGTATGTGGTTCTTTGGATAGGGTCGTATTTCTTCCGGATGAGTGAGGTACCGTTGTTTTACTAAAACTAGTCAAATCTGGAACAGTTTAAGGAAAAGGAGTATAACTCCGTATTTTTGTATTAACTTTTCAAAAGAGAATTATGGTACCTGTAGAAGTCTCTTAGGGCTATTACCTCCAATTGGTATCACGTCAATAGCATCAATAAACTTTAAACTCTGCTCATTTTCATAAACTACAAAATTTGTCACAATTTCTTGGGAGGCTGCTTGGGAGCAGCAGTTAGTTGGGTATGTTTCAAAATGTTTTTGGTCTATGAAGACCCGGTAAACTGGACTAGGATGTAGATAAACATCTTAGGTATATTGGAGAATTCGGATGGAATCATATCGAATCCCGAAGAATGAGTTATCGCCGAAATGGCAAAACTAGTCAAAAATTTGAAACCAGAATTTGAATGTGTAATAAGTCCAAAAATTTACATAGCAACGTCTAAATATGTAAAACTCTAAGTTCTAGATATTGAACAAACTTAGATATGAGCAGTTGTTTCATCCTTTGCGGACACACGGTTTAGGAGATACACTCAATTTAGTGGAGCGATAAAAAATTCTAAAAAATTGGCAGCCTTGATAGATAAAATGGTAATTTCACCTTGATTTTGAAACTTTATGGGCAGTGGGCCCTATGTTTCTGGAAAATAGATTCGAAGTGCTTTCCGTAGGCGAAAATCTCATACTTTATCATCTACGGATTAGTAATTAGGAAGGTTTCAAGAAGCTAAAGGCTTATTGGTCTGAGGTCATTATTCCTCAAAGTTTTATCTCATCACTAGTGTAGTGATTGTGCATTCTTTATCCAATGTTTGGGTTTAGAACTCTAGGAAAGTTAATGTATATATTCTCCACTTAAGTGGTGCTTGGAGGTCATAGTTACCCCAAAGACATTTGGCTCATTGAGAAATTGATTTGACCCAGAGTGATGGGTGACTTCAATTGGCGAATCTTTCATATGTGTATGTTACTTGGTTGCATAATCCATGAGTGGGTATTGTTTTTGACACTTTTCGAGACCCGTTGACCAAACTATATTAAACGATGTTTGGTAGATTGATGATTTTAAAGCTATGGATCGCGATAATGAATTTGTGTGTTGAAAAAATGTCGTTGAGCGAATTGTACTGATTTTGTTGTACAAATTGTTTGTGTAAGAAATGGAAAATGTGTTTACAAAATTTCATAAACTGATGGAAGATGGAATGATGCTATCTTCTTTTCTTTCTTTTGAAACAATCATGTTTTTATTTTTATTTTAATTTTAATTTTTTTATGCCGAGAAAATAACTTACGCGTGTAGCATATGAAAAAGGAACGTTTTGACGAGGATGGACATGATGTCGTTTGGTCCTCATTTATGCATAACTTGATCAACTATGCATAATTTAGGAAGAACTACGTTATGCCGGGTAAATAGTCACCCTTAAAATGCTAGATAATTGGGATAAATGTTTGGGTCAAGCTTTCGGAAAGAGAATTTTTTTTACCCCTGCTACAGATTCTTATGCAAGTAACCCTACTCCTATTGGCTGCATGGAGAGAGTCTCATGCGAGTCATTGTGACCGAGTCATCCCAAAGAGAAAATACCAACGATATTGTTCAAAACGAGTGTGTCTAGAAAGGAGTGAAGACTAGTTTGTGATAATATAGATCGGTGGTTGTTACGGGATATGTGTTGAGACCAAGTATGGTCGGTGTGCTAGTGAGCAATTGTAGGATTGAGTCATCGAGGGTGTAAACCGGATGCCGACACTGATAAGGGATCTTTTTGGAGTTGCTAGGCTCCCAAGGTTGGTGGAAGCCAAGGTGGTTAGTTTCGAGGTTGAAAGTAAGAAATAGAGAAGACTTCTACTACATTAGATGTGTGTTGCCATTGATGTAGCAACCGATGGTCGTTAAGAAGACTTCTTTCCCCGAAATGGAAAGTAGTGGTAGTATAGTTGTAAATATACTTGAAATCGTCGAGAGTTAGAATAAAGCACTAAGCGACTCCTGACTTAAGGTTAGGTATAGTGATCCTTACCCCTTGACGTAACGACTTAGTGTGCGTATAAAAGGAGCTAAAAGATTGGAGATTCCAGCCGAATGGCGACATTCGTTTCCATACTAGAGAAACAATCAAAGTAGCTAACGCCTTAGGTCAAAGGTATTGAATTAGGAATGTGTGTGATTGTCTTAACTTCACTTGTTGAATCATATAAGAATTGATGCGGTGTGTTGTGACCAATTCGACTATGCTAGTCGCCATGCGGAAACGTTAGAATTGCGATCATCGTCAAATAAGCCGCGAGCCCCTGATGCTCAATTGTTTTCTTGATTGTTTTCGATTTGTCTTTCAACTATATGTGTTTTCTAGCGGGATTATCACCGCCAAATTATGTGAAAAATGTGATATGTGCTTTTGAATGGTAGTAAGCGCTTATGTCGCTTCTTGTGTTGCCCGTGATGTGGCTTAGGACGTTAGTGGGTGAGTATACTTACCCGAATGTAGATGAAGGATAGTTTGAGAGGTACGCAAGCCTGATAGTCTATTGTCGATTGTGGCTTGTTAACCCACAAGCATGACTATGGTTGCCTAAGACCTAGCCATGATTAAGTCGAGATCATTTCCAAGAAGCTTGGCCATCTGGGAAGCTCGGTATAATGAGCAATCTAATCGATTAGGTATGAACCAGCGTGATGAGCATAGCCATTACTGAGGCTTCCTAATATGTAAGCGCGGTTATTTTGCTTAGACTTATAGAAAGCAAGCATGATTGTTGCTAGGGGTGATAATGAGGAAGGGTGATAAAGTGCCTAAGTAAAGCTAGGTAGAAATATAAAGTCATTTTAAAATGACGAATAGGCGATTATGTGCTTATACGATTATGTGGTTATGTGTAATGGTGTTATAATGCGTTTGATGGGGTCGTATGTACTCCGGACTATTTTTGGCAACCGGTGGTGCATTGTTTAATGAGACCGGGAGGGCGATGTTTGTTTTTATTTTGGATATTGATGGGTATTTTGGTTTTGATTATTAACGTATGTTTTAGTTTTGGTTAGCGACATATGTTTCCGTTTTGTGTAACTGTGTGCGCTTTGTTTTGTTGGAATGATCACCGGACTAAGATTTGGGTTGATCTTCCGTTTAAAGTCTTTCGCTTAAAAATGACGCGATCTATGTTTTCCCTGATACATTTCGTGGCGTATTTCGTCTCTTGTGATAAGAGCGATAGTAATTAATATAAATTATCATTTGTTTCGTTGACTTTCCATCCGGAATAGTCAAGACGAGTATTATAACGTGTGATCTTTGCGTACGAGCACGCGAGACCGTCCAATCGTAAGGAAGCCGTCTCACCGTAAGAGAAATTAAGACGAGTAAGAAAGACGAGCACCGGGACCGCGCTCCCTTAAGGTGGGTGGAATGTAACAACCCGAGTTTTACGACGCGTATAACGATCGCGAATTCGACGTCATAATTATTATTTTATAAATTCGTGTGAACGAACATCGACATGTAAATTTTATTTGTCAAGAATAATTATTTTTGTATTTTATTACGAACGAAAATTTAAAATTTTTATTTTTGACGTTTCGCGAGTCGATGTTTGACCGCGCGTTCGTTAATTGTTTTGAGCATCGTAAAAATCTACGACGCGTCTCGTTATTATTTTTATGATCGTAAATTACTATTTTTCGAACCTTGTCGTCTTTGTTCCTTGACCTAGGCCAAACTCGCGTTTAACGTTTACGTTTTTATTTAAATTATATACAAATGCCACTTTTAATTAAATATACACAAGTAAAATGCAAGTAATAAAAATTAAAAATAGACATTTTGCATGCCTAGACATATAGCCGATCGGCTATATACTCCTCCCACACACAAACTTTTATTTTTCCAAAGATGTAATCATCATTGCTTGACACTCCCAATTTTTATTTATAACTCTTCCATTCACTTAGTAAAAACACCTAGTTCATAATTTCTTTTTCCTCCTCTTGTTCTCTTCTTCACTACGAATGGCAACAACACACACACAAACCATTTTCAAGTTTTGATCATTGAAATCCATATTAATCTCACTCAAAGGTAGTTAGATCAATCAAGAATCAAGTGGAACACATTGTTTTCCTTTTCCCCTCTCTTTTTGAGTTCGAACGAAGCAACAAACACCCCTACCATTGGTGTTTTGCTTTTTCTAGTCATCTAATATTGTTTAGATGATGTGTTTAAGATCATCAATGAAAGAAAAATGAACATGCATTAAGGTTTATGCATGGTTGAGTTTTGTTAAAATTAGTGGGTTTTGATTAATTTAAGGATTAAAGGTTTAGTGGAAAAAGGGTGTAGAAGATTTTTGGCAAAGTTGATTTGAAAACTAAGAGGGTTTTAGGTTCGGTCGTGGGTTCGAACCAAGAAGGAGACACACCAAAGTGTGTTTGATTGTTTGAATAATAATCAGGATTTATCTATTTTTTTTAGAACGGCTTGTTAGTTTTTAGTGGTTCAGGTCCAACAGTGACATCCAATTGGGCAGTATGCTGTACCCTGAACCCGCCTGTACTTCCTCCTATTCCGCCTGATTACTTTTAGGTTGATTTGGTCTAATTGGTTTTGGTTTTGGTTTGGTTTTGTACCCGAAGTCGCGGCCAAAAGGAACAAGGAGCAAGTGTGTTCATCTATCAAGTCCGATTTTGCTACAATAAGCATTGTGAGCATTCTTTCTATATTTATTGGTTTGTTTCGCTCATTTTATTTGATTACGTTCGAGCATGTAAGGCCATTCGATAATGAGGAAACCGTCTCACTACAAGTAAAATTAAGACGAGTAAGAAAGGACGAGCACCGGGACGACGCTCCATTAAGGTGGGTGGAATGTAACAACCAAAGTCTTACGACGCGTATGACGATAGCGAATTCGACGTCATAATTATTAATTTATAAATTTGAGTGAACGAACGTCGACATGTAAATTTCATTTGTTGTAAATAATTATTTTTGTATTTTATTACGAACGGAAACTATAATTTTTTATTTTTGGACGTTTCACGAGTCACCGTTTGACCGCACGACCGTTAAGCGTTTTGAGTATCGTAGACATTTTGACGCGCTTCGTTATTATTTTTATGATGATAATTTGTATTTTATCATCCTCGTCTCGAGTTAGTCAAAACCGAGTCAAAACTTTATTTTGACGTGAGTTAACATTTTTATTTAATATTGTAAACCAAATTAAGTGTGACGGATATAAATTTAGTCACGGAAGTATAATCTTGATTTTTGGCCGACTTTAATAACGAAACAAATGACCTTGTACTAAAAATAAAAGGTCTTAAAGGATGATGGGACTAAAAGTGTCAAGTGATCAAACTTGTTTTCTATATAAAGCAACACATACACATTATAATTCTCTTTACAAAAATGTTTCTCTTGCCCTCTCCTCCTACACCCACGACCGGCCACACCCTTAAGCCACCCAAACACTTGATTTTTCCGAAATGCATTATAATCAAGTTACAAAATATTAATCTTCGTCTTAAGGCCTACGTTTCCATGTAATAAAATCCCACATGCATTGAGTTTTGAAGAAGTTGGGGTTCGGGTAGGATTGAGGAGTTTTGGTTAAAAGGGGTTGTGTAAAATAGCTAGATAATCATTATTAGAAGCTCGGTTTAAATGGAAAATGTTCGGTTTTATGTTTTGGTTTGAGCTGCGTCAAACAACAAGTGGAAACAAGACGAAACCCAATCGTTTCTGATTTAGCTTGATAAAGCTTTGTAAGTATTTTAATTACTAGTATTGTATTTATTTTCGTGATTCGATTGATTATCGATAGTTGCATGTGATGAAATCCGATGGATCTTGCGTCGTCTAGTTAGATTTTGTTTTTGGTTGATTGAGCGAGTTAAATATTGTAATAGACCATTTTAGATGTGTCGAGAATGGAATTTTTGGTCAAAAATAGATTTTTAGCTCGTTTGATAAAGCTCAAATTTGAGCAGAAACTTTAGCTTGGAAAACGAGGTTATTTGATCTTCATGATTGTTTCGGTTATTTAATCTTTGGCTTTAATCAAGGTGAGTTCATAGCCTCGCTTTTGAACTATTTTAAATGTTTTTAACCCGAGAAGGGGATACTTGCTTTTTTATGAAAATGGGAACGCAATATGTTTTGAGACTTAATATAATTTCATTACTATTGGGTATATGTCTTTTACTGTGTGACCGTTAGTTGCCTAGTTGTAGGTAAACGCTAATGCACTAAATAGATCTATTGGGTTTGACAACCCTGTCCGAGGTTTGAATCAGTTGGTGAGCACCCTGTAACGGACATTTTGTGGTTAGTATTAGGGGAGGTGGCATACTTCCCAGACATTATTTTATTCTACGGATGAATGTGTTAAGTTTTGGTACGCGAGCTCATTTAGTTGGAAATCATTATGTAACTTTCCATAATAGCAATGTTATAGTGTTTTGTAGAACCAAATATGCATTCTAACTGTTAATTATAAACTCCATGAATTCACTCAACGTTTGTTGACATTTTTAAGCATGTATCTCAGGATTGGTGCTGTTGATGGCTTGGACGGGACGAAACACGGATATTAAGGAGATTGCTTTATTCCTTTTGACATAAAGCAATCTTTTTCCCGCTTTGTAAACCTTCTAGAAGTGAAACAACACGTTTCGACTTTTGTTAAGGAGATAGACAATGTTCAGCTTGAAATTGTCAACCAAGCTGAATTGAAGCTCTTTCCAAGAGTCCTTCTTCAGTTTCTGTACCGCTGCATACACTGAAGTGAAGATACTTCCCAATCTTCTAAGGATCTAAAGAGCTGACGCTGAAGAAACTTCAGCAACTCAAACTGAAAGACTTCATCTTGAGAAACACTTAGGGGATTTTATGTTTAAATCTACAAAAAGACTGAAGGGCTCAGGAACTGAACCACACAGTACCTAACTGTTGTAGTGTAGTATAGGTAAGACTCAGGGGTTGTTATCATTCTCTAGGAGAATAAGTTAGGAAGGTTCAAACTAGATGTAATTAAGGTCTAAGGGTTGAAAAAAGATAATTTTTGTATTTTTATATTTTTAAGAAAGCAATTAAAATCTCTAGTTTGAAGGGGGTTTTGGGTTTAAACTAATTGAACTAAAAACTAAAATTAAATCTAAACTAATGTGGAAACTCATATAGGTAAATAAATGTGTTTACTTAATCATGCATGATCCTTAGTTTTCTTCTCCTAATTCTATTGCTTTGTCACACTTGTGATGCCATGTGTAAGTATTTCCTAAGTCATGAACAAATTACACGAACACACCGTCTATGTAACACCCCCAAAATGGGTCGCAGCGGAATAAGGATCCGGGGCGTGTTACTTCAAGATCAACAGCACAAGATATATATAAGAACAACACAAAAGTCGTTTAAATTGATACATTGGATTTAAATAAAAGACATATTACAAAAGCTTATAGCTTTACTTGTTCTTTGTTTAATATTACAAAAGATAACATAGATTTCCCAAAACATGATGCACATAAATCTTTAACAGTGCAATCCAAAACATAATCCAATGCATCCTTGGCACCTCGTGCCTATTGACCTCCTGAAAACATTGCTTAAAACGTCAACAAAAATGTTGGTGAATTCATAGGTTTATGTATTTAAATTATGCAGGACCGCAAGACTTTCCCGTGATGTTACAACATATGCCAACAATCACAAAACCAGATTACTGTTGCACTAAGCTCATGACACTGAAGCTCAACCTATATTTGCTATTTTAGCAGTTATTTTGCCCGTACAGATGTTGTAACCCGCAACATCCAAGTCCGACATGGTCAACGTTCGTTCCCAGTGATAGCTAATCACCCAAACGGGGAGGTTAATCCCAATAGATCTATTTATAACATTCGCGCTCACATAATGCAATTAACAACTACATCTATGCAATTGACAGTTCATGATAATGGGCTCAGGAGGGTTATCGCTACTTAGGCAAACACATAATCAATATATTTAAAACACTTGCGTCCAATTTATAAAACAAAGCATGTTTTCACCCCAAATAATAGTAAATCAGTAAAACTGTAAAAAGTGGGGCTATGAACTCACCTTGAGTACAGATAGTCCAAATAATCACAGATAAAACGTCACGCAAGACGATAGATGCAACCTATTTAAATTAAGGTCGTATAAGTACAGTACCGAGTACTTTTAATTAATAACATGGATATAATCTAAAGTTGTTACATTCGTACTAGTGAGTTCGGTAAATGCTATCATATTTAAAGAGGTCCAATTACATGACGTAACGAGTAGTTAGGACACTTTAGAATCGTAAATCCAAACATCTCGTCGATACTCCATCCGAAGAGGCCTCATTATGAAACTGCCTAGTATTATAGCACTTTGATAACCACTCAATATTCTATATAGCATAATCACCGACTAATCGTTTTAGTAAAATAATATTTATAAAGTGAAAACGTTTATAAATATACATTCGTAAAAAATGACCAAAATTGGCTCGTTTTAAGTCCGTTGCTCGCGTTTCTTACATCCACGTATTTTCGTAGTAAGAACTAGGAGATCAAATATTACATTTTCAAGTTTTTGATATTCTGCAAGAATAGATGTATTTTAACCTATCACAACATCTAAATACTCGTTTTTAGTTTTTAATTGCGTAAACTTGTAATCGTAATAACTTATACGTTTAAATCCCCGATTTTAGTGTTTTCCTTTCGAGTACGTTTTTGTTATTAAAAGATGTATTATATTTTATAAAGTTAATCCCACTGATGAATAGTGCTTTTTACTGTTCATAGTTTATAAAATTACTTTTATAAACTTTAATTATCGTAAACGTCGTAGTTTATTCGTTATAGTTCCGTTTTTAGCGATTCTTTCGAGTACGATCTCGTAATTAAAAGTTATATCATATTTTTTTCTAGTAGAATGTTATTAAAAATGAAAGGTTGCTGTAATGAATAGTAACTATTATAAAAATAATTTTTATAAAATATTTAAAGTCGAAAACTCGTAATTAACGTATCTTTTTCGTTATAAATCGGTTTTTCGAGTTTCTTATCATTTTGGAATCGTCACGAGACGTATTATTATTATATTATGTCAAAACCTACTGTCTAAGTGTCGAAATTTATACACCCCTTTATTATCCAAGTGTATACTTTTTATAAAAAGCTTATTTTATGTATTTTTCAACTAGTAGTTTATTATAGAAACCCTAATAACTATATGTAACATATGTAATACTTATATTAATGTCCAAGATCATCCATAGTCCTTATAAATTCATTGTAACAAGTTTAACAATTTACTTTCCATTATTTTCATATGTGAAGATTAAGTAATCTTATAAAACCCTAATTATTACCTAAACATGTTTATACTTAAACCATATGTTAACATACTTTTACATTCATTTTTCCATGATATATATAACCCCATATGACAAAAGAATAGTGCCATAATTCAAAAAACAAAGTGAAAAACTCATTTTACATATTAAAAAGTCCTTAGTGGTGATTATAGCCATAATTAACATATCACACATAAAATCATAATAAATAAAAGTATAAAGGAATTAGGAAGACCTTAGATAATGTATATGAAGTGAGAAATAAGTGCTAAACCCGTGTTTATGATTCAAAACCAAAGCTACAAGCTTATAACCCTAGATTAGTTCTGAAACCCAAATCTACCTTTTTTTTCTTTATCCTTGCAATGATGAACCAATGCGTTGAAACACTTATTATGGCCTTAGATTGATGTGTAAAGGGTTTATGATAGTATAAAAGTTTTGTATGATTGCTTAGATTGGCTTATTTGAGCCGTTGGGCTTTAGAGCTTAGAAAACGAAAAAAATAAAATTTGTAAGTAAAGAGTTATTTATGTAAATTTATCTTATGCATGCCCATGTGTAATTTATAGAAGAAATGAAGATATTTGTAGCCAAGTGGAAGTATGCAAGGTGGCCAAGCTTATGGAAGAAGCTAGGCTTATTAGATAAGATTTTGCTAGTCGAAGATGATATCATGGTTCAAGTTGCATGCTAGATCTTTTAGGAAGAGTAATTATGAAGGTTCCTTGGTCCTATCTTATCTTCCTAGTCATACATACACGAAATTTATGTATATGTATAAGTTAGATATGCATTTTTGACCATTTATCTAGGTATTCTTGCATTATTTAAGTATAAATTAGTATAGACTGGAAGAAAATGTATAACTTTACATTATAAGTTATGATTTGAATTCCTTCATATGAATATGTATGTAGTGATAAATTAAATTAAGTTTTAAATAAAACTTTAATATTTGGGTAGAATTTGGGTATATTTGATGAAGCGTGAGATAAGTTACCGTGCTTCCGGAAGCTAAACGTACTTTATCTCGCGAAACGTAAATACTTAACGTAACCAATAAAAATAAAATAATGCAAGGAATATAATTAATCCTCTAAATAATCATATAACACTTGCTTTGATGTAAAACATTTAATTGTATAATGCCCTAATTACATTGTATGATCTAAATACTATTTGACTTATTTAACCAGTCTTCAATCATCATAAATACTATTTGACCAGTCTTCAATCATCATTAAATACTATTTGACCAGTCTTCAATCAGCATTAATGTTGATCTTTATCTTTTAGCTGAGCATTAAATACTGTTTGACTAATCTTCAATCAGTATTAATGTTATTCCAGCTTTGTCTTGTAGGTCCTCCATCTTTAATATGTTTTGTCATAATCAACTCAAAGTATAATTCCCAACAATCTTCCCCTAGTTGATAATGACAAAACCAATAAGCACAAGCTTCCCCTGAAGCTAATATAGATGAAGAACTTCCCCTGAATCCATGCACTCTTCCCCTTTTTGTCATAATCAAATAGGAGTGCATGTAGATGGTTAAGTATATGAACAATAAGCTTCCCCTTAAAAGTATATTAACCATCTCTTGAATCTCGAACTCAGTAGCATAGATCATCTCTTCCTTCAGTACGAACAAGACATGCTTATTACTATATTATGTAATAAAATGTCTTTGGATAATTCTTGTAGTCGATATATGCATGGCGATCACATGCAATGGCCGATAGTCTCAGTGAGCTCCGTCGCATCAACGACCAGTATCCTAGATCCAATGTCAAGGGCTGTATCGTATCATACTCCGACCAAATATTTGTAAAGGAGCGTGTAACTTTTCCATTCAAGAATTATATCATGCACTAAACTGTCAAAAACGATCCATACACATCATCATTATTCGAGATCCAAACGCGTCCATAAGTGTGTGACATCCGATATCGGCCAACGCTAGCAGTACAAACTAGTTATATCGGACAGAACTAGCAGACTTAAAAATACCTCGGACGACAAAGGCAGTATTAAAATTTAAAACCAGCAGTATTAACCGTATTATGAGCAGCACTAATAATTTACCCCAAGCAGTAGTAACTGCCATTAGCAGTATTAACAAAAAGCCGCCAGTATTAAGTCACATCTTCAAGCAGTATTAAATCGTAATAGGCAGTACTAAGTTCTGAAAGCAGTACTAATCATGATACTGCTTCTTGTAAGCGGGACGAAACAAATATGATGACTAGATTAGGGTTCATAGAAAACCCTAATGAGACCAAATCGTCAACCAGAACCATGTACCTGCTGTTGATCCATCTTCTTGCTGCTTCTTATATAGTTAGGGTTTCTTTCAAAACCCTAGTTTTATTAAACACACCTTTACACCAAATCAGAAAATAAACACGACATGAAAACCTTGATCGAACCCTAGATATCGAGAGCAACCCGCTCTGATACCACATGTTAAGATCGATTAAGCCCATCTAGGATAATAACAATGATTGATAACACGCAACGGAATAATAAAGAACACAATCATTGTTATGAACAAGGTTTTCTTATTCATAAGACTACTAATAAACTAATAAGCACATAGATGATTCATGACTCATCTATGGCTAACTACAACTATTACACGACACACACTTTGCTATTAGACTCTCATTGGAGAAGTCTACTATGAATGGATACCTCTAACCTAGACGCCTACCCTCTTTATATAATAGAGGGAGTAGGGTTTACAAGACAAGATAAGATCAATCTTATTTAACCAGTCTTCAATCATCATAAATACTATTTGACTTATTTAACCAGTCTTCAATCATCATAAATACTATTTGACCAGTCTTCAATCATCATTAAATACTATTTGACCAGTCTTCAATCAGCATTAATGTTGATCTTTATCTTTTAGCTGAGCATTAAATACTGTTTGACTAATCTTCAATCAGCATTAATGTTATTCCAGCTTTGTCTTGTAGGTCCTCCATCTTTAATATGTTTTGTCATAATCAACTCAAAGTATAATTCCCAACACTTAAAGTTGACAGAATAAGGGACTTCCCCCAACTCTCAAATGTTTTTTAAATGCCATTTTTTACAACTTTTTAGAGGACTTAAAAATAAACAACTTTTACAAAACCACTTTTTCAGAAACCACAAATAAGTACAAAAATAAGCTGAAAAGGGTGACAGATTAAGCTTTTTTACACTAAGTCTAAAATGGCTAAACTGTTTGGCTATTTAAGCACTAATAAGCAATCCAAAAAGAGAAATAAGCTAAGACAGTTACTTAACTACACCTAATAAGCTTTTTTGAAAAAAAATAAGCAACTAAGATAAGCTTAGAAAGACAGATTCACTAAAAAGCTATAAAACTTAAAAAAATAAACTAAAGGCAAATAAGCTCAAATAAGCTCTAAACTAAAGTAATTAAGCTAAAAGGGACTTAAACTAACCTATTAAGCAAGACTAAACCTAAAATAAGCAAATACACTAAGCAGATAAGCTTAAATAAGCAAATGAGCTTATTGGCCAATACTGTTAACCAAACAGCCTAAAAGGACTTTTCTAGCTTAAAAATAAGCTAGCAAACAGATCCTTATGGCTTAGTGGCTTATACCACTAAAAAGCTTGGCCAATAAGCTATAATAAGCAACAAAGAAAAATGAGTTTGAAATTCAAATAAGCCCTTAAAAAGCTTAATGAAAAAGCTGTTTCACACAGACTCAACACTTAGAAAATTTTTGCAATCTTAACAAAACCTTACTTTTGAGCTTAAAAATAAGGAAACAAACAGATCCTTATGACTATATAACCTACAAATAGATTGAGATTTGACCTCAAAGAACTTATATCATCTTTTAAAAGAGAGTTTGAAATAAAGGATAAGCCACAAAAAGCAAATGAAAAAGCTATTTCTCAAAATTTTGAACACTTAGCAATTCTTGACAGAATTTGACAAAACACAAACCAACAATGCAGACCTATTTGACCTTGTTTCTAACCTGTTTTAAGACTTAAATAAACACAAAAACATCATCAATATCACAAATTTGAAAGACTTAATCTAATAAGCTTATTAAACAAGCTATGGGTTCACAAACTCAAACCATGGTCACTTAACACCTTAAAATTGAATTTTTCACTTTAATAACTTTTAAAAACTGTTTAAAATGACTAAATAAGGCTAGTGAGAGTTGGCTTAATGACCCAAATGTTTTTTTTAACCATTTTGACCCATTTTACCCTTTGTCCTAAACACCCCTTTATGTGACGGATTTGCATATTTAACTTGATAAAAGTTGTTTAAGCCATAATTTTCCAAAAACCAGATGTTAAATAAGTTAAACAGACAATAATAAGCAAGTTTAAACAACTAATAAGCACTAAAATAAGCTAGAACA
>BQNB010036538.1:0-50051 GCA_026074375.1 Tanacetum coccineum | reverse complement strand
TCCGTTTAATATTGATTTGTTACCAGCAGAACTCGGTAGTTTCGACGTCATTATTGGTATGGACTGGTTAGCAAAATACCACGCGGTTATCGTTTATGACAAAAAGATCGCTCGTGTTCCTTATGGAAATGAAGTGTTAGTAATTAAAGGTGATGGATGTAATGGTGGAAGTAAGTCAAGGTTGAATATCATCTTGTGCACCAAATCCCAGAAGTACATCTAGAAGGGCTGCCAAGTTTACCTAGCACAGGTTACAGTGTCACACCCCGTAAATTCCCGGTTAGTATTCTGACCCACTCCGGTCATCTACTTTTAAATTTTATACGTTACGTTTAAATCTGACAGTTTACCGGGGAACTAAACTGCGTAAAAACTGAAAAACGTCGTCGGACGCGTTCCGACATCGATTATAAATTAATTTAGGCTTAATATAAGATATTTTAGCTTTCCTGAGTGTTTTGTGATTTTTAATCACTTCCGATATTAATTTTAGGGTTTTATCCTTTAAATTGCGTTTTTCGCGTTTTTGACCAAACGGAACCCCGGAAACTCAAAATCTTTTCGTGTAAACTCAAGTTATCGATAATATTATACCCCAAGCTTAAAAATTTCGTTCACCCTCAAGTCCCATACTCACTGGATGTCTAAAAAAGCCAAGCCAAAACATCTCTCGGTACTTGAAATAAATAAATTAAATCAACAAGCATCTTTCTTGAAATCCCATGCATGTGCTCATGCTTACACAAGATGGTGACACATGAGAATGTCATTCTCATGCACCATTTCTCATATTGATAAGACCATGTGTTTACTTACACACTCTTACATCTTTGACTAGCAAATTTAGAACCATAATCATATCACTTAAACATTAGCTAGAAAAATTGAACCATCTTGGTCCTTGTGAGCCCTCTTTGGCCGAACCACCCAACACACACACTCTTGGTGTGTGTTGGTCACTTATGCACCTCTTGAACCTTCAAACCCTAACTCATGGACTATATATACATCTCATATCTCACAACTTAGGGTTATAACACATTTGCAAGCCACCAAAATTTTTTCTTCCTTCCTCCCTCTTTGCCTAGCTCACGGCACCACCCACCCACACAAAAACATCCATAACTTTTGATTTCTAGCAAGATCCAAGTATTCTAAACTCATTCCTAGTTATATCTAAGGTAGATCCAAGTGTTGTTTGGTTGTTTTTCAAGAGTTTTCAAGAATCATAAAACTAGGGTTTCAAGTTTATAAGTGGGTTTTGCAAGATCTTGTGTTTTCATCTTTTGCTTACTTTCTTGTGAGTATTTCTTGACCCATTTTGTAACACTCCCAACCCTCTCTAATATAGATCAAGACTACTAAACTAGTTTGGGGGTATAGATCTAGTGTTCTTGCTACTTGCTCTTTTTGATATTGTAATGCTCATTTAAATTTTGTTTGGTTTTCATCTATGTTTTTTTATAGATCTATGTTTATATCTAAAGATCCAAGTGTTTGTGATGATTTTACAAAAGAAAGTACAATTTATTTTTGTTCATCTTAAGAATATGTTGGAAGTCTTATGACAAAAGCTTTATGTTTATGTTTATAATATGTTCTTGGTGAGATTGAGAGTTGATGAGAGTTGCAACAATAGAGATTAGGTTGGTTTAAGGTTAGTTTTGTGGTGGATTAGTTGTAAATAAAGGTTGAACTAGATTAGGCACTAATATGCGAGTTGGGTTGATTTTTGGTCGTATTTCGGCAAACCATACTTGCTGTCCCGATTTTGTTTTGAGGATTTGAGCGACTTAAAAATGTTTTCATTAGGCGTAAAAGTAGTTTTCGAAGAGCTCGTTTCGAATAGATAATTTTTCATATATCACACTTTAAAATCGGACTTAAAACGGCCAAGTTATGACCAAATGAAACTTGAAACATTTTTCGGCGAAAATGGGAAAATGCAAAGACCAGATCAGCAGCTAAAACGGGCGATTCGGAGCCCTTCGGGTCCGAATCGGCCAAAGTATAAAACACGAAAGTTGTCCGGAATGAGATTTTACTATAATGTTGGCAACCGCTTAGCCTAAAAGTCAAAAATGAGAGACATTTTTACCACAAACCGGAAAAATAGACTTTTAAGAAAAATTCTAAATAATGCTTGCTGATTGGAAAAGAAAAAGGGGGTTTCGGGCACTTTCGGACGATTTTGGATGTTTTAAATGCGAGCGAAACATATAGAAATGTTAGGTAATTAGTTAGAACAACTAGAAACGTCATGAAAGGTTATTTGAGATGCCGATTTTAATAAAAAGTAGGATTATTAAAAATGGTACGAAACGGACATTTTAGGCGATTTAAACATAAGGATTAGGCGGTTTAGAATTGTTTAAGCGATTTGTAAAATATGGAAACTTAAGAAAATAGGGGACGCTATTAACGTTTTGAAACTAAAAAGTTTCCTAAAAAGGAAAGTTTCTAAAAATAGTAACTTTTTACAAGTGTCGGGATTTAACTAAGACGTGGTAAAGTTTCAAAGTCTTTTATTACTAAAACGCAAACACACTTGGATGCTTTAAATGATAAACATGGATGCTTTACTTGTTTCTTTGATAAATGCTAAGTCATACCCATACTTACTCTAGGTCGCGGCTAGACCTCCTTATATCTTCATCATTTGTTGTGGTTATCGCTTACCCTTGCTAAGGTGAGTTCATAGCCCCACATTTTTACTGATTTACAAACGCTTTATACTATTGGGGTGAGAAACATTGTTTGCTTTTAAATTGGACACAAGTTCTTTACGCGAGTTTTACTTGTTTATGTGTTGCCTAAGTAGCTTACAAACCTACTACTGCCCAACTTATCATGAACTGTTAGTTTCTCGACCGGAGGACCGGTTGAGGGAGCGCGAGTGAATAGATAGATCTATTGGGACTAATTATCCCTATCCGGGTAAGCATGCACTTACTTGTTTCTGTCGTCGATGAACAAACGGATATATGTCATGTCGATTATACTTTATGGTGGTCTTTGGTTTGGGACACCGGCTTTGGGCAGGAATACTTTGCAACAGGATGTAGCTTGCCCTGTTGACTTAATTAGCTTCGGTGTCATGAGCTTAGTGCAACAATAAATACTTTTTATGTGATGCTGTATTTGTTATAGTAGTCACATACGTTTTGAAATCTTGTGGTCCACTCTTGTACAAACTTAAACCTATGAATTCACTCAACTTTATGTTGACCGTTTTAGCATGTTTTTCTCAGGTGCTTAGCTTGGATTGATTCTTGATGCTATGTGGAGTCTATGTGCTATGTGACTTCGCCAATTTCAAGACTTATCTATTATTTACTCGTTGTTTTTATCAAAACTCTGTTATGCTTCCGCTACTTTTAACTTAATCATTATGGGCTGTAAAACTTAAATCTATTTTATTTTATGCAACGAGTAAACTTTTTCAAACGTCCATGATTAGTGGTCGTTCTTTATTGCTTTGTGATCGGATTGTTATGACGTCACGCCCTCGGACACGTATTCCGTCTAGGCCCAGTTTGGGGGTGTGACATTTTGTGTCACTTGCGAGGTACGGTTCACCTTTTAAAAAGATAAACAAACTCTAAGAGGGGTATAAGGCGGGTTGTTCCTAGGAACTACGACCCTAAAGGAAAAAGGTTTTTAATAGCTTCGCGCTTTCCTATTCCTCCGCTCCTTTGTGCGTTTTTCTTTTCGAAGAGTTACCGAGAAGCTTGTCGATTATTAGGTTTAAGTTGTCATATCGTTGTCCGTTATTAAAATAAACTGTGAATTTACTTTTGATAAACTAAAAAGAAAAAAAATTTGTGTAAATTTTCTTTTTTAGTGTATGCACACTCGTTCCCAATCTCGTAATCTTTCATAATCAACAAAAAAACACCAGGCCCCACCCCTGTTGTTGAAACAATTTAATCTTGAAGAACCGATTGAAAATCCAGATCCCCTAGCTCCGATGGATGATACCCGGACTATGGCTCAATTGCTCGAAGCACCCACCGTGGGTTACGAGGATGCCATCGTTGTGCCCGAAATCACCACGGACAACTTTGAGCTTAAGCACGGTCCTGCTTAACCTCGTCAAAACATGCAATTCTTTGGACATACAAAGAAGATCTCATGCCCACATCCGATATTTCAACAGATCACTTTCTATGATGAAGTTTTCCGAGCGTCCCGAGTACGTCGGTAAAGCTTATGCTTTTTCCCATTTCCCTCGAGGGGCAGCCCGGATTTACTGAAAAGAACCACCCTCGAAAATCGATTCAAACATGGGATGGTCATTGTTTCGAAATTCCATCAACAAATTTTCCCCCGTGCTAAAACAATCAATCTCGAATGAAATAACGAGATTTTCAACAAGATTTGATGAGACGTTTTATGAATGCAAGGGAACCCGATTTAACGATCTTCTTCGGGCATGTCCACATCATGGATTTTCATAATTGCATCAACTCGATACATTCTATAATGCCTTGAACTCTAATGATCAGGATTCATTAAATTCCGCCGCGGGTGGTAACTTTTTGGATAAAATGCCTCGTGATTGCCTAAGAATCATTGAAAGCAAATCCAAAGTTCGTAATTCACGTAACAAACCGGTTGTTGCCAAAGTGAGTTCGAGCACTTCCACCCCCGGAATTTCTTCCGATGTTGCTGAGCTGAAAGATATGGTGAAAGCTTTACTTCTTGATAAGAAAAATCAATCTCCCGCTCCTACTCCCGTAAAAGCGGTTGAGGAAAGTTGTGTTACTTGCGGTGGTGCTACATTTCCTACCACCAAACTTGTACAACCACCACTGGCAATGTTTATCGAGATAAATATTCAAGAATATGTCTCTCAAGCAGCCGCAGCTAACTTCAACCAAGGAAACACCGGTTATCGAGCCCCGATTGCAAATCAAATTCGACCTCCCGGTTTTCCTCCCGTTCAAAACAATCATAATGTGCAAAATCAAGGAAACAATCAGAATCGTTACAACCAAAACCGAGGGAATTTCAATCAAGCTTCAGCTTACCAACCCCCGGTTCAGCAAGGTCAAATCTATCGACCTCAGGTTGTTCAACCTCCTGCTTATCAAGCTCCCGCCTATCAAGCTCCAGCCCCCCAAATCCAAGGTGTATCAAAGGAAGATTTCCAAGCCTACGTAAAGGCTAATGATGCTGTGATGAGGAACATGCAAACTCAAGGTCAAAACATGCAAAATCAATTGACCAATCCTCACGAACATGGCTTCCAAATTTGCACTTCCAAAACGCCACTACTTTGTGAAACTCTCCCTAGTAAACCTGTTACAAACTAACCCGAAGGAGGATTTAAAGGGTATTACCACTCGAAGTGGTGTAGCTTACAAGGGACCCACGATTCATACTACTTCCTCTCCTAAAGTAGTAGAACGTGAACCCGAGGTCACAAAGGACACGATGCCTCCTACTAATAACGGAAGCACCGAAGACGTCCAACCTTCGGTTGTCCCTGTTGTCCATCATGAATCAAAATCATGAGCCCATAAATGCTCCAGTTAGTGCTTCAATGCCTAACCAAAAAGCATCAATTCCAGTCTTCAAGAAGAAATGATGAAAACTCGTGAAAAAGCTAACGACCAAATTGAGAAATTCTACGAAATCTTTAGAGATTTGAGTTTCGAAATTAGCTTTACGGATGCCTTGATGCTTATGCCAAAATTCGCCTCGACTCTAAAAACCTTAATCGGAAACAAAGAAAAGTTGAGTGAAATGGCTAGAACTCCATTGAACGAGAATTGCTCAGCGGTCATCCTAAACAAGTTACCGAAAAAACTTGAAACCCTGGCACGATTTCTTATTCATGTGAATTCTCCGGATTAATACATGCAACGCCTTGATCCGATCTGGCGCAGCATTAATCTTATGCCATATTCCGTATGGAAAAATCTCTCTCTTCCCGAACTAACCCCGACTTGCATGACGCTAGAGCTAGCGGACCGTTCAATCTCTGAACCGATCGGTATCGCTGAAGACGTCTATGTAACGGTGGGAAAGTTCCAATTTCCTGCAGATTTCGTGGTCGTCGATTTTGAGCCAGACCCCCGAGTACCTTTAATTCTCGGGAGGAGTTTCTTAAAGACCAGTCGTGCATTGATAGATGTATACGAGGGTGAAATAACCCTTCGTGTTGGCAGAGAGGCCATTACATTTAATCTGGACCAAACTTCGAGATACACAGCTAATTACCATCATATGACGGCAAACCGAATTGACGTCATTGATATGGCTTGTGAAGAATACTCTCAAGAAGTTCTTGGTTTTTCTAATGTGATCTCGAGTGGCAATCCCACTCCTTACTATGATCCAATCATCTCTACTTCATCTCCGACTTTAACTCCATTCGGGGACAGTGATTTTCTCCTTTTCGAAGAAGCCGACTCTTTTCTTGCTATAGAGGATGATCCAACTTCACCGGAAGTGATCAACAATATTATGACCCTGATGGGGACATTCTTCTCCTCAAGTAATTCTCAATAGTGATACCTCACCACCACCTCCCAATCAAGGAAATTATTTTCTAGAAACTCGAAAAGATCTTAAAATTTGTGAAGCAAACAATGAAAAATCTTCAGTTAATGAGCCCCCTGAGGTTGAACTCAAGTAACTTGGTCCACCTCATTTAAATATGCATTTTGAGGGTAAACGACAAGTTACCCGTCATTAATTGCAAAAGATTTTAAAGAATGAGGAAAGGCAGCTCTAATCGAGGTTCTAGAAGTCCCACAAGCGACCCATCGCTTGAAACTTTCTGATATTAATGGTATCGACCCATAGTTTTGGACCCAACAAAATTCTGATGGAAAAGGACTCAATACGAACCGACGATTCAGCATCAAAGCGGGTAAATCCAAAATACCATGACGTCCATCAAAAAAGAGGTTGAAAAAGCTTCTCGAGCGCGATTAATTTATCTCGATCCTTTTGACAGTCCATGGGTAAGATCCCGGTGCATTGTGCACCAAATAATGGTTGCATGACCGTCGTCAAGAATTAATGAAAATGATCTTATACCGACACGATTGGTCACAAGGGTGGAGAAGTGAGCATCGACTATAAAAGTTGAATGAAGATACCCTTAAGGACATTTTAACATTGCCCTTTATTGGATCAAAATTCACGACAGACTCGCGGGGAAAACCAATTCTATTGTTTCCCGATAGCTTTTCGGGTTATTTCCAGATTCCATTGACACCTCTGACCAAGAAAAGCCAACCTTTACATGCCCATTTTAAAAAAAACGAAAATCGTTTGCCTATCGCCGCATGCCTTTGGCTTATGCAATGCACCCGAAACCCGCACGTTTCCAACGATGTATGATAGCAATCTTCCACGACATGATCAGAAAAAACGATGGAAGTGTTTTATTGATGACTTTGTCAGTCTTCAGGAATTCTTTCTCTACATGTCCTATGCCTATCCCATTTGGACAAAATGTTAAAACGGTGTGAAGAACACCAATTTGTCCTAAATAGAGAAAAGCCATTTCATGGTAAAAGAAGCATGGTTCTTGACACGAAATCTACAAGTCGGAATTGAGTCGACGCGAGCTAAAGTTAGACGTTATCGCCAAGCTCCCTCACTCCGACTACTGTGAAAGGTTTCCGAAGCCTTTCTTGGGCACGCCGGTTTTTACCGACGATTCATACAAGACTTCTCAAAAATAGCCCGCCCAATGACTCACCTGCTTGAAAAAAAACTCCAGTTTTCTCTCAAAAGGATGTATCGAATCCCTCCTAATCCACTTAAAAGAAAATTGAACTGAGGCTCCAATTTTGATTGCTCCGACTGGACTTTGCCCTTCGAACTCAGTGTGATGCAAGTGATTTTGCCAATTGGGCAGTCCTAGGGCACGAAAAAACATGCATTTTCCAACCCAATCACTATGCCAAAAACCATGACTGAAGCTCACGCACACTACACTATGACCGAAAAAGAAATACTACCATATGTCCGCTTTGAAAATTTTCGTCATATCTCGTTTAGTCCAAAGAGCATAGTGTAAATACAAGAGCCATATCTGCTATAAAGTATCTATTCACTAAAAAGGAGCTACAAGACAGATGCGTGGATCCTTTGCATCCAAGAATTCGATGTTATCATCCGAGACAAAAAAGGAGCAGAGAATCTGGCCGCCGATCATCTTTCCAGACTTGAGAACCCTCATCAAGATAAACTCGAGAACAAGGAAATCACGGAAACATTTCCTCTCGAAACTCTTGGATCGGTTGCTCTTCGTGTTGATAGTACCCCATGGTTTGCAGATTTCGCAAACTACCATGCGGGGAATTTCATTGTCAAGGGAATGTCATCCCAACAGAAAAACAAGTTTTTCAAAGATGTCAAACACTACTTCTGGGATGACCCCTTCTTGTTCAAAATCTGTGCGGATCAAATGATCCGGCGGTGTGTGCACGGCAAAGAAGCTCTCGACATTCTCGAAGCTTGCCACAATGGACCCACCGGGGGACATCACGGTGCAAATCTCACCGCCAGAAAGGTCTTTGATGCCGGATTCTTTTGGCCTTCAATATACAAAGATGCCCACGAGTTGGTTAAAAATTGCGACTCATGCCAACGACAAGGAAAAATTTCACAAAGGGATGAGATGCCTCAAAATTCCATCCAAGTTTGTGAAATCTTTGACGTTTGGGGCATAGACTTCATGGGACCATTCCCATCATCAAAAGGAAACAAATACATACTTGTGGCTGTCGATTACCTATCAAAATGGGTTGAAGCAAAGGCGCTCCCCACCAACGACGCCCGAGTAGTTTGCAAATTTCTTAAATCTCTCTTTGCCAGATTTGGTGCCCCTCGTGCCATCATCAGTGATCGTGGAACACATTTTTGCAATGACCAGTTTGCAAAGGTCATGCTTAAATATGGAGTCACTCATCGTCTCTCCACCGCGTATCACCCACAGACAAGTGGGCAGGTTGAAGTATCGAATCGTGGTTTAAAAAGAATTCTTGAAAGGACAGTGGGCGAAAATCATGCCTCTTGGTCGGACAAACTGGATGACGCTCTCTAGGCCTTCCGTACAGCATACAAAACACCCATCGGGTGCACTCCGTACAAGCTTGTATATGGAAAGGCATGTCATCTGCCGATTGAGTTGGAGCACAAAGCTTACTAGGCCCTTAAACATGCAAACTTTGATCTCAAAACCGCGGGTGATCAACGCAAAGTTCAACTCAATGAATTAAGTGAACTGCGTGATCAAGCCTATGAAAATTCTTTGATTTACAAAGAGAAAACTAAGAGGATTCATGACGCAAAGATCAAAAACCGCGTTTTCAACGTCGGTGATCAAGTCCTCCTCTTTAACTCAAGATTGAAAATTTTCTCCGGCAAGTTGAAGTCCCGCTGGTCAGGACCATTTACCATTGTTCAAGTTTTCCCGTATGGCACCGTTGAGTTATCCCAAAACTCCGGGCCAAACTTCAAAGTAAATGGTCATCGTCTAAAGCACTATTTTGGAGGGGATATCCCTGCTATGGATATCCCGGATCTCCAAACCTTCCCTAAGGACAACTAAATTCAGGGAATTGGGTCAAGCTTAGTGACCCTAAACAAGCGCTTCGTGGGAGGCACCCCATGCTTATCCTAGTTTATCAGTAGTAATAGTATGCTAGCTTAGTAATGAATAAGTGTTTAGTTGTTGTGAGGAGGCTTGCCTCTTTCCTTTTCCATGTTTTGTATTTTGTGCTGTATTGTCCAGGATGTCCCGGATTTTTGAAGCCTCTCGTGCTCGCGGTATTTGTCCTTCGATCACAAGAGCTTCACAATCCTCAGCTTCATTTGGGAATCCCGATATCCTAATCTTATCGACTAACGTTTATCTTTAAGCATAATTCATAAACGGCTTAGGATTTACGTAGAAACCCTTCGTAAAACATTGAGGACAATGTTTCATTCTAGTATGGGGGGATCTTTGATTTGATTGTGCCTGCAGCCGTTGTCTCTCACGTAATCCCGTTTTTACCACCAAAATTTCAAAAAAAATGAAAAAAATTTAAAAAAAAAATTCAAAAATAAAATAAGTGTTTTGTCACAATTTTGACTTTCCTGCTGGGTAGAATAAGAGTAAATTTTGACTCGATCGAGCGTGTTGAGCTCTAGCTTGTTCCTTAACTTTTAGACTAAGCATTCGGGTTGGGGTGGGGTAAAAAATATTTGCGAAGAAATGAAAATGATAGTGTTTAGTATAGCTGGATGCTTAAATAAGGATTATTTGGAAATCCTTAAGAGCTCATGTGTGAATTGTCGCTTTTCTGCCAATTTTAACCTGATTAATATACGTGCTACCTTTGAAAATTAAACTTAAATCAATAATTTTTATGTAGTATATAGCAAAAACTTTAGCCTTAGTTCAAATTTATACTTGAATTTTTCAAAAAGACGTTTTCCAATATAGAAAAAAAATTGATGAAAAATATAAAAATATAATAAATATAAACTGTGGGTTGATAAAAGTTTGCTGTATCTTGCCGGCTCACAACCGATGTTACAGCCTTCTAAAGAAAGCCCATAGTAAGAATAATAATCCGAGACTGATAAAAGTTTGCTGCATCTTGCCGGCTCACAACCGATGTTGCAGCCTTCTAAAAGGTCGAGGGTTACAAATTGCATAAATGGTTAATATTAAGTGTGAATAAAAGATCTCTTTTTGTTAAATTCAAATATGCTTTTGAACTTTGATATTTTATTTTATAAGCTATGTGCATACGGAAAACCTGAGTGTTTTTGAAATTTAAGGTTTGTGAGTCTCGATACTAACACCCCGCCCCCCCCCCGCCCCTCCCACCCCCACCCCCCCCTCCCCCGCCTCTCTGTGGGTGTCAAAAGCCTGGTCAATTAACCGCAAGGTGGGATGTGCCGAGACTGAAGGTCGCTACAATGAGATGATCTCGGCCTTCAAATCTCATTATCTCCGGGTGGAACGTGAAACATAGAATGTTGCAAAACATTGATCCATGGTTGAAATTCAAAATAGCACATACACCTAAGATATAATAATTGTCGGGAGTGAAAAGTTTACAAGTTGCAAATATGAGTAGTGTTAGCATCTTAACTCATAATTAACGGTGATTTCGTTTTAAGCTTGGTTTGGAATAAGTGAAAAGTCGGGAACGATGAATTTATCCTTTTTGGGGCATTCTCGGTCGAAATGCACTTTCTAATGACCCTTAAAGTTATAAAATAACGAAAGTCAAACGTTCTAATTAGTTGCTTAATATGAAAACTAAAAAAAATGAGAAAAATGAAAAATACAAAAAGATGTGTAGGAATAAGTGTATATATAAAAATGGTAAAGACGGGGATTTTCAAAACTTATGAGTCTTTAACTCCCTTGATGAACACTTAGCTACTTTTCGAGGTTATTAGTCAAGGGTGATCGAGATTCTTAGTTTTTCTAAATGCTTACTTCATAGCATTGCGTGAGGACACGGCAATACCTTAGTATGGGGGATTTTTGGTATGTGTTTAATTACACATACCTTTTACCTTTAAAAACAAGCTAAAATAACCAAAAACAGACTTAAAATGCCAAAAATATGCTTGTTTTGCTAATTGTGTTGTGCAGGAACGGATATCTAAGAAAAGGACGAAAAACGAAGCCAAAACGACAAAACCGGACACAGAATGGAAAAGCATGGTAAAGACAAAGCCCAAGTCTGAAAAAGTCAACCAAAGTCAACCCCGACAAATCCAAAGTCAAACCCGAAGCCATAAGTGAAGAAAAATAAGTTTAGGGGCCAAAATTGCCAAGTCCCTAACTTATTTAATGAAGAATATGAAGAAAATGCTTGTGAGGGACTAAAACTGCCAACTCACCAAAGAAATACCACATGGGCCATTTCTGCCAACCCTCAAAAGTCATACACCAAAAGGACTTAATTTGCAAGATCACTTATAACACTTGGGGGGTGTTTCTGCCAAATTTCCAAACGTTTATACACACAAGGACGAAACTTGAAATAACCTTATAATCCTTGAGGGGCCATTTGTGACAATCACCCAAACCCACACCCTGTGTTTTAAAACACTGTACATCTCTCCCAAGTTTTCCCGCCAAAGCTCATAACCCCACATCCTGTCCCTCTCATCCATCGTTGACTCCCCCACATACCTCCAAACCTATCACTAACATAAAAAAAAAAAAAAATAACTAATAAAAAAAATAAAAAACCCCCATACCCCCCCCCACTGGTCTTGTCCACTGAGATACGCTGGCAATCCAAAGTACCTCATTCGATCAATGGTTGACATCTCTTTGAGTGGGCAACACTCAAAACCAAGGGCCAGGATTAGTTTTGTGTTCATACACTCACAACAAACACAAGACGGGCATTTGTCTCTACAAAGAAGCACAAAGAGAAGAGGCCAAGGGAGAAAAAACCCTAGCTCGTTTTCTATAAAAAGCTTTTGTAAAGCCATTGAGCAGAAGTTAGTTTTTTAGTGAGTAATTTTTAGAGTTCAGTTTTAAGTTTTTAATAGTGTAACTCTGTTAAACTTTTATGTACTTTTCATTTTTTAATGAAAATTCAGATTTAAGTTTCAAATTGTGTTCTAAGTTTTTGTTTCTTTTAAGCTCACTTTTAAGCTCTTATATAAGCAATCATGAATCTGTTTTAAACTTTGATACAAGGAGTTAAGGAAAACCAAAAAGAGAAAAAGAAAAAAAAAGAGTGCTTAATGGATGAATGAGCAAACTTGGATGGCTCATTGGGTTGCTTAGTATAGCTTATTTATTAGCTTGGGTAGGTCTTAGAGCTTATTCAGTCTACATTACCTCCTGTTGAACAATCGGCAAGGTACACTTCTTTAACTTTTTGCTTAAAGTTACAAGAGTCATTGCCTTATTTTACAGCATAGTTTATGTCTTTTTGTGCTTATTTGTATTTAGTTAGGCTTATAAATGCCTTGTAGTTGCATCTTGTTTCAGTTACTTGTCATTTGCTTAAAACTGCCTAGATAGCTTATTTCTGCTGTTAGCTTATTAGCTTTTTAAAGTGCTTATTTGCTTTTGCTTTTTACTCTTTACTGCTTAATATTACATATTTAATACTTGTCATCAAAAATTTGAGCTTAATTCAGTCTTTATAAGAGTTAAAATCCGTTTTTAAAATATAAAGGGGTGTTTGGGTTAAGCCTAAAATGGGTCAAAATGGCAATATCATGGGTTGGTGCCATTTGGACAACTTTGGCTAACCTTATTGAGCCAATTAGAATCTGATTTCCAAAGTTTTTAAATTTAAAAAAAGGTTTCTTTTCAGTTTCTCATAGTTTCTTATCAAGCAGAGTGTTTAAGAGAAAGGATCAGTGCTTATTTGCTTAAGCTTTTGTGAACCTGAAGTAAAGTGTGAAAATGTGTCATTTGTGTGTGTTAAAAACAGTTAGTCAAGATTATTTGGCTCACTTGCAAGTTTTCTTTCTGTCAATATAGTTTTGTGTTGTTCAAAAGTAAAAAAAAAAGCTCATTTTCAAGTCTAAATATCAGATGGCTAAGTTGGTTTTTAAGTTTTGAATTTTACAAATAAGCTCCCTTAATCATTTTTCATCGTGTTAAACTAAATTTTTGTTGTTGACTATAGGAAAGCTTATTTTTAAGCATACTTTTTAAAGGGGTCCTTTGTTGAAACGCCCTGGTGCTAAACCACCCATTTCCAAACAGTTTTTCTAGCTTATTGTTAACTTTAGCATTGAGCTTAGGCTTCATAGAAAGCCAATAAGCTCATTCATAACATCCTTTAGTTTCAACCCTTAGGAGGACCTCTAGGTAGTTTAAAATTAAGCTTAAATTAGGGGCTTGACTGTTTTATTTAGTGTAGTATAGTAATTAGCTTAATTTTTTTTCAGCTTATTAGGTGCTTATTATTTGTTGATTTTAGTCCTCACTTATTTAATTTCCATTGTTACCTGTGTTTGCTTATTAGTCCTTTCCTTTCGCTTATTCTTGCTTAAAACTCAAAAAGAAAGTAGCCATATTAAGCCTTTGAGCTCATAAGCCCTCTGCCCAAACTTTGAGTGCTTTTTCTGGCTTATTCGTAGCTTTTCTCAAAAAGTCTTAGTTATAGAAAATGATAAGTTCCATGAGGTGTATAAGTTTGTGTAAAAAAAATTGAGTTTTAAAAAAGTACTGTAGCAAATAAAAAAAAGGGTGGGAGTGGGACTCGAACCCCTCCCCTCACGCTCACAACACAACACACTTACCACTCGGCTCCGGTAGGGCTATCCGTTAGCCTCTACATCCTTAATAGTTTTATGCCCTTTTTGGTCCATTAGCTTATAAGCCCGAATTGGCTTATTCTGAGCTTATTTATAAGCTCAATTTCGGGTTTCTTATTTTTCTTAGGTTAGTTTTAGGGTAAAGTATTTTAGGTAATTTTCTCAGAATTTTTAAGATTAGTTTAGTATTTTTTATAATTTAATTTCTTTAAAAGTTTTAAAAATTCATAAAAAATACAAAAATTATCAAAAAAATATTTTTCTTTTTTAAGGAAATTTTCTTTAGTCATATTTTACGTAGGAAAAATAGAAAAACTTTCGTAGGGTCATTTTTGTAAACTTTTGATTTTTAAAGAAACGGGGATGGTTCTCGGCCCGGTTTTTGTTTTTTCATTTTAGAGCTCGTTTTAACTCCGTTTTCGGTCTAGTCTTTTTCATTCTTCATTATTAGTCTCCTAGAGTAGATTAGAAGTAAAAATTTCTTTGTAGGGTTAATTTTTAAGATTTTAGGTTTTTGACCCCTTGTTCGGGATTCCGGCTCTCGTTTTTCAGTTTAATTTCATAATTTTTAGGTTTTTTCTCAATCGTTTTTGCTTATTATTGATTAATTTAGCTTTCTACACTTCCAAATCATTAATCTCATTCAAACTCCAATTTTCCGACTGTATCGATGTAACGACCCAAACCCGCTCCGGAGAGTAGGCCGAAACGTCATAATCATAGTGTCATATCAAAGCATAATAAAGGCATAAAGTCATAAATGATAACATAGAACAAGGTGGAAAGCCGGAATCAAACATCGGCTCCCGATTATGAGATCAACATGAATAACGTAAAAGAAGTCTAAAGGACTAAAACATGTGTCCAAGATAGTATAGCACATCAAAGTGTCTGCGATAAAAAGAAAGGAAGCTAATTGGTCACTTCCTAAGCACACACTCTCTCAAGCCCAATCTCCCTCTAGATACCTGCCGTATAAGAAAGAGAAAGAAATACGGCTGAGCATAACGCTCAGTGAACGGATATAATAACAATGTAAGTAATAAGTATGAATCCTGAATAATAAATATAAAGCAGCGGAAAATTCATGAGTGTCATGAGGAAACCTGGAGAATGCGTCATGAAGAATAGGAAATAAACATGTAAAACATGGTAACGTGAAGTCCAAGATGTCATGAGATATCATGGATAGTATAAACATAAATAATAAGGAATGCCCACGAGCTCATATAATCATACATGTCATAATAATAATGTCGTGAATACATGCATATAATTGAGGTCTCCTCAACATGTAATTAGAGGGGGACCTCTTATAGTCAATATGGTGAGGGATCAGCTCCAATGATTGGGAATGTAGAGCACACACCAACCTATCACCATGACGTGTAAACTTGTAAACTAGGATGCACCCATACGCCCCTGAAAACTAATGGCCAAGACCATGAAATATAATCTTGTAACATGAAAAGGGACGCCGCTAAATCACTCTCAACGCAAAAGAGTCGTGACACAGTGCCTCCATGTTCACGGTCATGGTACCTCCAAGACTAGGTGGTAAGTCATTAAATCCATGGTCATGCGTATATTTAGCTCGGGCATAGAATAAGCATGAAATCAAACAAAGTAAATGATCATGGCAAAGACATAAAAAATGGGAAGCATAGCATTCTGGGGATGAGATCATGAAAAGAAAGAATGTCTTACTGAAAAGTACGGAATATCCGGTACTATGTCCACAGTAACGGAAATGATGGATAAGAAGATGGAAGCTACTCCTGCTTAATGCGATCTACATGTTAAAGGGCATATATAAGTTACTTGTTCATGATTAAGGTTACTTTCCATTTTTAGCAACTTTCTATTTTTAGCAACTTTCTATTTTTAGTAACTTTCTATAATTAGCATGATTCCTTGATTAGTACGTTCCATGATTAACATATTCCATGATTAATATATTTCATGATTAGTATTCTTGTTATATTGGGTACTTTCCAAAAATAGCAGCTTCTAATTATAGTAAGTTTCCAAAAATGTGTTAGTTCCATAATTATCTTCCCCATTAAATGATAACTTTCCTGATTTAATAAGTTCCATAATTAAACTTCCCAAAAATAGACTTTCTAAAAATAGCAGGTTTCTATAAATAGCAGGTTTCTATAAATAGCAGGTTTCTATAAATAGCAGGTTTCTATAAATAGCAGGTTTCTATAAATAGCAGGTTTCTATAAATAGCATGTTTCTATAATTAGCAGGTTTCTATTTCTGTATTTACAATCCAAATCCTTGATCTTACATAATTTACGTAATTAGTCCTTTTAGTTATTAATTTAATTAAACATAATCTTTAATTATCCATTTTTGCAACACAAGCCCTTATAATATCAAATATGGTATTTTCATACTTAATACTTTAATTACTGATCATACCTTTGTAAACTTTTTCATAATTACGACTTTTAGCACTCAGTTTTAAATACAATTCAATTATATATAATATTATCTATAATTATTCATTTTTAACCCATAACAATAATCAAATTACAATTTATACCCTTCACTTATTTTTCACAGAATCGTATACATTATAAAAACATGCCATAACACCCCAAAGTTTTCAGAAATTACAAAAACACCCCTTAACTTATTTAAAACACAAATCGGGTAACCAATAAATGCACAAAACCCTAATTAGAATTTTACCCAATAATTTCATAATTTTTCTACATTCATTAGCATGTATGGGACCTGGGAAAAATATAAAAACCCTAACCCTAATTCGTTTTTTCAAATTTATTCCTTCATTCTCTACATAATTCATAATCGCAAGAATTCGAAATTCACAATAATTATCTAAATCTTTTATACAATTTTTCTAACAATTTATCTGGTTCATACATGATATATACAAGTCATAAAAATTATAAAATCGAAAGTATAAATTTATTTAGAGCCGATAATTCGTAGCAATTATTTAGGTTTAGATCATGTTTAAGATTAATAAATCAAAAAACGTGCATGGTAATTTTTCTCATAACATCTCAGATGTATATAATGTAAAATGAGTTAAAATACCTTATATATTATGATGATATTATGAATATGAGTTCGGCTAGGTATTAATCGAATTCCAAAAAGACACCATAAATCGAATCAAGCTTCAAACCAATGAACCAATAATTTTCTTAGCTCCCTTGTACTCCCAAGAATCCTAGAAAATTCGTCCCTTGCTGTATAAAAATGTTGTGCCATTTTCTTGAGTTTTTCTTTGAATTGTGATCTAGTTTTTAGGGTTTTTAAAATGGAAAAATGGATAGAAATGAATTTAATAAGGATATGCCGAATTTATGGGCTTATAAAAGACCCATTTCTGATTTTTAATAATTCTAGAATAATCCTTGACATTTATAATTTATTTTGTTATTATTTCCTAATTTAAATGACATAATTTACATGTATAAATAAGTATTTATAAATGAATTTCGGCTAACAAATAAATATTTATAATATTTATTATTTTTCTTGTATAACATATAGTATTTTAATCTTACATAAATTTCATACTTGTCACATGATGTACTTTATAATTTATAACACTTGATTGAATTTTATTCATGCTTTTATTTAATTTTCTGACATTAGGGGCATTTTGGTAATTTTGCACTTGTTCTGATTTAGGTTTTACAAGTTTTTATTTTTTTTTTTTTTTTTTTTTTTTTTTTTTTTTTTTTTTTTTGTGTGTGGTTTTACTTCGCCCCCTCTTAAAAGAAAAATTCGGCCTCAATTAGAAACATGATACAGCTGAAAAGGACATACCAATCATGGAAGAAAATTGAGGATAAGAAGTCCTTATTTTTAATGTTTTTTTTTTTTTTTTCGTATGGGGGGGGACTCCCTCGGTCTCCCAAGTGCGTCCGCACGGGATGAATCTTTCCTCCAAAGGATTTTGACAAAAGGGATCGTCTTGTTCCTCATGACTCTGTCCTGACGGTCTAGAATAGACTCAGGCTCTTCCGTATAAGATAAATCCTCACGGATCTGATCGAATGGATAAGAGACAACGTGAAGAGGATGATACTTGTAACCTCTGAGTAATGATACGTGAAATACATTGTGAACATGAGATAGCTGAGGAGGTAACGCCAAACGATAGGAAACCTCACCAACGCGATCAAGAATCTCAAACGGTCCTATGAAACGAGGACTAAGCTTGCCCTTGATACCAAAACGCCTGACTCCACGTGTAGGTGATACTTTCAAGAAAACATGTTCACCCGGCTGGAACTCTAACGCTCTGCGATGCCTGTCGGCGTAACTCTTCTGACGAGTCTGAGCTTCCTTAAGCTTTTCCCTGGCGACGGCGACCTTTTCATTAGTCACCTCAATCATCTCCGGACCCTCAAGAATACGTTCACCGACCTGATCCCAACAAATAGGAGCACGACATTTCCTACCATACAACATCTCGAAAGGAGCGCATTTAATGCTCGCATGCCAACTGTTATTGTAGGCAAACTCCACTAGACATATATAGTCATCCCAATTTCCTGCCCATTCTAAAGCACATGAACGTAACATATCCTCTAATGTTTGAATCGTACGCTCCGACTGTCCGTCGGTCTCAGGATGAAAAGCTGTACTAAACTTGAGCCTGGTTCCCCAAGCTTTCTGTAAACCTTTCCAGAAATGAGACGTGAAACGTGGATCTCTATCTGACACGATCGCTGATGGAGTACCGTGTAATCGAACAATTTCTTGTTGGAACATTTCTGCTAATTTACTAACGGGGTAATCCTTACGGATAGGAAGAAAATGTGCCGATTTAGTCAAGCGATCTACAACAACCCAGATAGCATCGTGCTTCCTCTGAGTCCGTGGTAACCCGGTAACAAAATCCATGGATATTTCGTCCCACTTCCAAACAGGAATCTCTAACGGTTGCAATAGCCCACTTGCACGTTGGTGTTCAATCTTAACCTGCTGACATGTTAAACACTTTGACACAAACGTAGCCACATCGCGCTTCATACCACTCCACCAAAAGTGTTGCTTGAGATCGTGGGGCTAAATCTTCGTCTCGAACCTGTTGGATTGTAAATGGAGTAGTCTTGGGGCCTCAGTCATCAAGGCTTCTCGAAGTGTAGGATCCATCGGGTTACGCATAATTTAGTTTACCCTGCCATTATAATGCCTTCGTCATCAACGCGAAACTCGGTCTGCTGGATCATTATTCTGATAATTGACACAGATTTTCTCCGTCATCCTTCTGAGCTGTCTGATCTGTGAAATTAGGTTAGGCTCATAAACCCCCCCATCAGACTAGCCCACGAAACCATTCTGTCCCACGAACACATAACTCGATATCCAATCGTCAAGGTCACGTATAACCTTCTTCCACTTGGATACCAGGCTTTCATAACCCGACTTCTACTCAAAGCATCAGCCACCACATTTGCTGTTAACCGGATGTTTCTGAAATGTTGGGTGTCATAATCATTCAATAACTCAAACCAACGCCTCTGTCTCATATTTAATTCATCGCTGCGTGATGATAATTTAACGGCTCTTATGATCGGTAATATATCAACACGACTCGCCATAAAGGTAGTGTCTCAAATTGTGAGAGCGATGGACAACGGCTGCTAATTCAGAGCATGAGTAGGATAGTTCACCTAATAAGGGCTTTAGTTTTCGTGTGAGGCATAGGCATCACTTTCCATGCTGTCATGAGTTCAAACATCCAAGGCCAACTTCTTAGAAGCATCACTGTAAATTGGAATCAACCTGAACCGATGGATAGTGTAAGAATGGCGCGGTAGATAAACCAAACGCTGCTTAAGCTTTCAAGCCATCTTTTATCGCTCTTCGTTCCATACAAACTTCTCACCCTGTCGCATAGCTTAGTTAAGGGTAGGGTTAAATCGTGAGAAACCTCTACGTAATCTGCCGGTATAACCGCTAATCCAAGAAAACTCCGTTTCTTCAGGGGGGGGGGTCACAGACAGTCAAACGTGCCACCCTTTGTCGGTCTTGGCACATTTGGTGAAGTAATTTTTTAACCTCAACTTCGCCGGATCACATTGTAATTCTTCTGCTGAACAATGTGAACCAGGAGAATGCCACCTTACTCAACACAAAATTCGCACTTGGGAAAAACTTGGCATATTATTTATCCTAGCTGTTTAAATCTGTAAAATAATGCGGAGATGCTCCTCGTGTTATTCTTTAGTCTTTAGAGAAGACAGAAGATCATCAATGAACACGATGTCGAACTTGTCAGAATTCATGAAAAAATCGGTTTCAAGTCCATAAATACAGCTGGAGCATTAGTGAGACAATAAGGCATAACCAAGAATTCATAATGACCATAACAGTGTGCGAAAAGCAGTGCCTTGGAAATGTCATTGTTCTTTTCACTCCGCAAAATGATGGTTAACCAGATCGTAAGTCTATCTTGAAAAAATGTTTAGCGCCCTCAGCTGAACAAATAAATCATCTGATTACGTGGAAGGGGATAACGATTACGAATGGGTGATCTTGTTCTAATTCACGGGTTGTCGAGACATAATCTCATTATACCGTCCTTCTTGAACAAACAGAAACAGTGCACCCCATGGCGATACAATCGGGCGGAATAAAACCTCCGCTCCAAACTCCTGTAAAAGATCTTCAACTCTTTTAACCAATCGGTGCCATGCGATAAGGAGCTTTGGAGATTGGCTCAGCTCCGAGAATAAGCTAATGTTAAACTCAACATCGCGAATAGGAGGTATTCCTCGAAGTTCTTCCGGAAATACGTCCTGAAATTCGGAAAAACAAATTTTATTAAATTTCATAAAATCGTTAAATTTTATTTGGCTGAATCATGAATAGAGAAAAGTCAGAAGTGGGTAATGATTGGTAGCCAGAAAACCTTCACTGCCAGCGATAGTAAGGTTCGTGCTTTTAAAGCGGATAATGATCTTCATAGATTTTCCAGGTAAGGAACCATGATAAATAAATTCAGGAGATGAAATATAGCCGATATACACGACCGGGGAATGACAGTCAATCGTAGCACGGTGTGCTGCTAACGACTATACCCCTGAATTATGTCAAATTCACCACATATCCTAAGGGAAGTGCATTAACTGAACGAATCCTTGTCATCAATACTGTAGAGGAAGATCTCTATTTACATGGGTAATACGTGCGGAGTCTTGCATGGGGCGTGGAAATACATTAAATACTTTGATCAAGTATATTTAGGTGTCATAGTAAAAAATGAAGACATAATTGTAGTTATCACAGAAATGTGTCGAACCCGTATCAAATAAAACAAAACATGAACGTCCGATATAAATATTGCACAGTGATGGTACCTGAAGTATTGGCGCTGATTCCTGAGTAAGTGCAAAGCACGGCTGATGCGTATGGTTCTTGTCAGCATGACCAGTCGAAACTAGCACCAATGTTCTTCTTTGCAGTTCCCGCTGAAGATGACCAGCCTGGCACATTTGAAAGCAAGTCCAGCAGCACGTCGACACTATCATGGTGTCTACGTCCACATGTGGTGCAAACAGGGTGAGTATAACCCTCAGAGGGTACCCTGGACTGCTGGGACCCTGATTCAAAGATAGATCATGAGACATGAACCTTGAGACATATAGAGAATAAACTTGTTATTTCAAATGATTTACCCGAGTTGGTAGATCGGTGGGATTGCTGACCTCTGTTCCTTTGGTCGCGTCCAGCACCAGAATTCCTGTTACCATGACGTGATGTTAGATTCATATCATATAACAGATAAAGACGATAACGATTAAGATTTGACCTGTTGTTGTCACGAGAGTAGTTGTTGTTATTGTTGTTACGGTAGTTACCACCACCGCCATGCTGTCAGACCCTTGATGGGTCTTTTTTCTGATCATGAGCCCCGGTTACCTTATTCGCTGAGAGGGCGACTGATATCTGTATCCACTCTTATGCCTTATTGTCTGACGTTCGGGCCTTTTCATAGTCATCCCTGTCTCTCGAGGATCTCTAAGGTGCGTGCAGCATCCGCAACTGAGCAACGTTGTAAACTGTATACACATGACATGGTCGTGATTGACTTATGAAAGACCCCAACGAAAGTTTCTTCGCCTGTTCTTTTTGCAGTGCCAGCTGGCTGTCCTAAGATAACCAGCTAGGCAGGGGGCGGAAACGCTGAATGTACTCAGTACTATTTTCACTGCCCTATGGCGGATGGAATGGTACTCCCTCTTCAGCGCTCTTGCTCGGCTTCGAAGGAAAAACTGAAGATAAGAAAGCTCTTTGAAGCAGCCCAAGTCAAAGTAAGGACCCACGAATATCCTCCTTTGGACTGCTTTCGGCTTCCACCAAGCTAACTGCGTCACCCTCGAACTGCGCGTCACCCTCGAACTTATTCACACGCCATTGGTCTTTCAAAGGCATCATTACAATCCATTCGTTGTAGATTTCTCAATATGGGGATCATTCTCAGCATAACAGGGGACTACTGCCTTTCTCTGAACGAACGTGGGTTTGGGTTTACTTATTGAAGCGCTCAAGCCATGTATGAATAGTGACCTGGTGGAGGATTACTACCGATGTTTTAGCACCAGTGCGGTAACTCTTTTTGCGAACCTACTCGCGAATCTGGGGAGCATGGCCATCCCACGGCTGCATGAACGTCCGCTGCGAGTTCTTAGCATTCGGTACGGAGTGTTCACATCTGACAGTTGTCAAAAATGAGGTTTATTGATTAAATGGTTAAAAGGTCAAAAACGCGAAGAGATAACGTCATTCTGAAGCGAAACCTAATGTCTAACCCCATTCAATTACAGCGTCAAGTTTTAGAGCCTTAAGGTCGAAACCTGGCTCTGATACCATAATTGTAACGCACCATCGGAAAGGAGGCCGAAACGTTCTTAATTCATGGTGTCATATCAAAGCATAATAAGCAATAATGTCATAAATGAGACATAGGACAGGTGGAATGCCGGAATCAAACATGGTCCCCAATTATGAGATCAAACATGAATAACGTAAAAGAAGTCTAACAGGACGAAACATGTGTTAAAGATAGTATTGACACATATAACATGTCGCGTTAATAAAGAAAGGAAGCTAAAATAGGTCACTTCTATGCACACACTCTCTACATGCCCAATTCTCCCTCTAGATACTGCCGTATAAGAAGAGAAGAATAATTCGGCTGAGCATAACGCTCAGTGAAGGATATAATAACAATGTAATTAATAAGTTTGAATCCTGGATAGTAAATAACAAAGTAGCAGGAATAGATCAATGTGTCATGAAGGAAACCTGGGAGAATGCGTCATGAAGAATAGGAAATAAACATGTAAAGCATGGTAATAAGAAGTAAGTTGTCATGAATATATGGATAGTATATAAACATATATAATATCGGAAAATGCCACGAGCTCATATATTACATAAATGTCATATTAATATCGTCATCGAAATCATGAATATAATAGAGGGGATGCCCTCAACATGTATAGAGGGTTGACCTCTTATAATAATTTGGGTGGAGGGATCAGCTCCAATGTGATGGGATGTAGACACACCAACCCAATCACCATGAAAGTGTAAAAATTGTAAACTAGATGCACCCATACGCCCTCTGAATATTAATGGCCAAACATGAATTATAATTCTGGTAACATGAAAAGGGTCGCCGCGTGAATCATCTCAACGCGAATAGAGTCGTGACACAGGTGCCTCTGTGTCCGCTCATGGTACCTCCATGACTAGGGTGGTAAGTCATGTCAATCCTATGGTCATGCGTATATATTAGCTCGGGGACAAGAGAATAAGTCTTGAAATCATACATGTAAGGATCATGGCAAAAGACATAAAAATGGAAGCATAAGCAGTTCTGGGGATGAATCATGAACAGAAATAATGTACTTATTGAAAGCGACGGAATATCCGTAACCTTATGTAAGCAGTTACGGTAGAGATGGATAAGAAGATGAAGCTACTCCTGCTTAATATGATCTAATTGTTTAAAGGACATATATAGTTACTTGTTCATGATTAGGTTACTTTCCATTATTTTTGTAACTTTATATTTTTAGTAACTTTCTATTTTTAGTTACTTTCTTAAATTAGCATGATTCCTGATTAGTAGTTCCCATGATTAAATATTTCCTTGATTAGTATGTTTATGTTTTGTATTCTTTGTTTTTTTTAAAAACATTGGGTACTTTCCAAAATTAGCTAGCTTATTAATTATAGTATGTTTCAAAAATTAGATTTCCTTAATTAACTTTCCATAAAATGATTACTTTCCTGATTTAATAAGTTTCCATAATTAAACTTTCCAAAATTAGACTTCTAAAAATAGACTTTCAAATATAGCAGGTTTCTATATATAGTAAGTTCCATATATGAATGTTTCTATAAATGAAGGTTTCCATAATTAGTAAGGTTTACATAAATAATATCAAATGACATTTTCTACCCAAACTTATTTTATACGAATATATTAAATAATAATAACATGTCCTAAAAAGCACCCATTAGTTTCAGAAAATTACAAAACAAGTCCTTATACTTTTAAATAGCAAATCGGGTAACAATTTAAATAACTAAAAAAAATAAAATACCCTTAATTGAATTTTTTACCAAGCACAAACTAATTATTCTACAAATCATGGCTTAATTACACCTGGACAAAATAGTAAAACACCTAACCCTAATTCATTTTAACCATGTTCTTTCCTTTTTCCTTATTTGAAATCGGTAATACACAAATAATTCTTCCAATAAGTATTCGATAACATTTCTAAATATTTCCAACATTTTATATGAGTTGTATGAGATATAAGAACCTTAGAAAAATATTAAAAATCGGATGTACAAATTGGTTTTAAGACGATTTCATAATTATGCTAAAATTAGGGTTTCGTATATGATTTGATTTTAATATCTAAATAAAAGGCCTGAACATTTTTCTTATGCATAGATCGAACTTATAGGTTTCAAAGTGAGTTGTAGAAAATACTTGGATTGTTCCTTAGTGAATTTATGAATTTTATGAACACGGTTGCTTTATCGAACCCGACACCAATACCAAAATCGAACAAGCCTTATAAAATTCTTCCCACTATTTTTCCCACACTCCTGACCTTCAATTCACCAAGAAAATCGTGCAGAGCTTGGAAAAAATCTTGTGCAGTAACTTTGGATTTTTAGTGGTTTCCGGTGTTTTTAGTTTAGAGTTTTACAAAGTAAAAATGCTTAAGGAATATAATAGGTAATTAGGCCGAAATATGACTTTTAAATGACTAAATTGATTCTATTTACAATATTTATTTTGCCATTATCCTAATTTATCTGAGTTAAATTTGTAATGTATACTTATTAAATATTATTAATTCGGCATAATTATTTATAAATCAATTATTAATTATCTTTTCTTGTATAACATAAGGTATTTTATCTTACATAATTTTTCATATTTGCCATATATGTATTTTATAATGTGTCTAACATGTAAAATGAATTTTATATAAGCTTTTATGAATTTTTCTTGCATTAGGGGTATTTTAGTAATTTTACACTTGTTGAGATTTTTAGGTTTTACAGTAGAGCTCATACGATACCTTCGCCTAAACGTTTCTTCCGGATATTTAGGCTCGTACTCGTCGTCGCCAAAATAGTCTTCGATTAGCCTTTCTTCAGCTTCTTTCGTTCACGATTATATGTTTCTCCTCCTCCTATAGTCCAGAACTTGAACCACTGGCTTCTTGCGCAAAACTAAACTCATATAATGTTGATCGGGTGATACAATAAATAGGAAAGACACAAAAAAACAAAAAATACCCTAATAAAAAAACACTAACACAAATAAAAAAGGGGGGAAAACATTTATGTAATCTCGCATATTGCGATCATGTCGTGGTTGATAAGTAAGCATCATAATGATCGTATGTGTTGGTTGTGTCGAAATCGTTGAGATTATTTGGATACATATTTCAAAGAAAAATGAGAAGTATTAATGTAGAATATATAAAATATAAAATGGGTATTTATAGGATTTTAAAGGGGTAAAAATAGGGTTTTGGGGTTTTTTTTAACCCCCCTACCCCCCCCTCCAATGGATACTTTTTCAAAAAAAAAAAAAAAAAAAAAACTTTCGCGTGGGCTGTTAGCCACGGCGCGAGAGACTTGCGCGTAACCCGGAGTGGTGCGCCATGGCTTCAATCCTCGGCCATAGCTGGGCACGAACCCATGGCACGACCACTCCCTTCCCTTTAAGGGTGGTTATATAATGCAATGAGTTTTGGGTAGGGGTGAGCAGAAAAATCGACAAAATCCAGTAAACCGAAACCGAGTCGAACCGAACTAATAACCGAACCGAATTCGTCAAAATCGAACCGAACCGAACTACTAATTCGGTTCTAAAAACCGAATTATATAAATA
The DNA here is from genome assembly GCA_026074375.1 of Tanacetum coccineum. Classification (NCBI taxonomy): domain Eukaryota; kingdom Viridiplantae; phylum Streptophyta; class Magnoliopsida; order Asterales; family Asteraceae; genus Tanacetum; species Tanacetum coccineum. Next base: position 23,338 of record BQNB010036538.1, on the reverse strand, counting down.
TATATATTTGTTTATATTTATATATATATAAATACCATTAAAAATGTTTTTCATAATATAAACACTTTTTATGTTAATAATATTTTTGGTTTATCTAAAAATCTATGTATTGTTAATTTTTTTTTAAATAGGGAAATTGGTTATTCGGGTCAACGAGAAACCGAAACGAATTCAAAATTAGGTTTTCTGTTCGGTTCGGTTGAATTTCTAGGTCGGTTCGGTTAGTTTTCGGGTTGTACCCCAAAAAATAACCGATACTAAACCGAATAACCCGATAACCGCACCGATCAACACCCCTAGTTTTAGGTAATGAAGCATTCCTCATGAAATTGAAGGGTATGGGAAAAAACTTTTGTAACTTTCACTTCCTACTTTTTCTCTCTATGTCCTACTCACAGATTAATTTTCTAACTGTTGTTTTTTAATTTTTATTTATATTTCATAATTATTTTACTTAATAAGGAATTTTGATGATAATATATTTGCAATTTTTTTAATTTTCGTTTACTTTTCCCTGCTTGTCATTCTTAAAAGGGAAACAAGCACCCCTTTACACATATCATACTTTCTTAAACCAAATAATCTCAAAATCTATTCTGATCTGATTTTATATTTTTCAAACCACAACTAAAAAACTGCAAATTTATTAATTGTGTTTAGTAAAATTTAAGAGAAAGAATATTTTAATATTTTTTAAACATTTCAAAATCATAATTTAGAATAACTCTTCTATAAAACATTCATATAATTTTATGTTTATGATATATAATTATTTGTAGATTTATATAATAGTACAAATACAATTGAGAAAATGACATTGTAGTATGATCTTAAGATCTCGATTTTGATCTTTTACACTTAGTTCTAGAGTTTTAATAAGAAGGAAAAGGAAAAGAATAGGAAAATGAAAAGTAAATGAAGTGTTGTTTTATATGTTCTTGAGATAGAGGAAAAGAAAATGATACTAATCATGAATCATGTTTTTAAGTTAGAGGAAAAAGAAAAAACTTGTTTAAATTACATGCATGCTTTTTAGTTGTTAGCATAAAATCTTTTAAAAAGGGCATATTAATCTTTACACAACACAATCTAATGTTTCCTTTTCCTTTCCTTCCAAAAATGGGGTGAAGATTTTTTAAGAAAAGTTTCTCTCATTTTCCTCTCCAGTTCCTTTCCTTTCTTAAAAATAAACTCAAGAACACGAAAAATATTCTCTTTCCTTTCCTTTCTCCTCAAGTTTTAAAGATAAAACGATCTTGGATCCCGATCTTAAAAATATTGTAAAATAATGTCAAAAATGAAAGAAAATGTCTAAAATTTAGTATGATATTCCATTTAAGATGTGTTTCGTTTGTGTTTCAACAAATGAAAATGTTTTGTATTTCAAATAATGAGAGTAGACTTTATTAGGTATATATAATATTTGATTGTTGAAAAATGTAAATGAAATTTTTTAAAATTATGTTCATTATAAAACTGGACACTTAATATTAAACAAGTGGAGTATAAGGTTTTCTTTTTTTGTTCTAAGTATAATATATTTATAGTTTATGGGACAGAATTAGCCAGAGTTGTAGCTTTTGAAAGTTGGAGATGGAGCTTTTATTTTAGGCAAAACTATAAAAAAAAATGTCTTTGTGAATGTTCGTTTTCGCACTCTCTGTCATTTCTTTTTTTTAGCATAAAAGGTACACAGAACACTGTTTTGTTGCAATCTTGCCCCTGTCAGTAACGGTCTCAGGTTTTTTTTTGTTAGTTGGGCTCACGTGCTTCACACGTGGTGGCAATATCGTCCTTTTACTGTTCACACTTAGTTTTCAAAAAATCTGACACAAAATTTTTCCTATTTATCTTACTAGAATATATCATGGGGAAATTGCAACATAGAAATAGTATTTACGCAACAATACTTAAATAAACATGTTGGGCCAATTCGATGCCCAATGATCTTTCACTAAAGATTTGAATAGAAAATATCATAAGTGTTAGATATCCTGAACATTACTCAGGTCATTGAGTGAACAGTCATTCAGTGAGTTACCTTCAAGTATTCAACCTGAGTCTAAGAGAAAGATAACATTCTGTGAGGCTGGTACTCGGTGACTGAAGTCCGTTTACCAAAGAAGAGGTGATGGGTTCAGTGTGGTGTGGCCAAAGCTCACTGAACCCCATTCGATCTCATCTGATATAATGAAGACCTGGAAGACTGGAGATTGGGAGGGATAAGATCAAGTACTTATCCCCTTAAGTCAAACTATCCTAAAATAAGTATAAGAACAAGGTCAGTATCTTCACTGACCTTAGAAAGTGTGTTGTCCCCTTACCTAGATTATAATTTGTAATAGAGACAAATGTACGAATGTAATTGTCCAATCAACCTGAGGATACGCACTTATCACCCACATGGGTTCTTACCCTATAATAGCACTATAAATAGAGATCATTGTAAAGGAGTAGGGTTTTACGTTTGTGCACTTAATGTTTATCATTCACAAACTCCATACTCATCCAAATCAACTAAATCTCTGAAGCAAGCTTCAGTTGGTTAGCATAATTATTAACTCTTGTAATACTTTGGTTTGCAAGAGTTATTAGAGAGGAGATCGCTTATACTTCACATTGTCATTCAATCCTCATTGTTGTTTCGCAAATAATGGGGTATAATTCTTAATAATATTTATAAAGGATTAAACGTTGAAAATAGTTTTGTGTTTTACTTTTAGGCTTTACATTTATCAAAACTCTTTTCAATACATTATTTCAAGTCACGGGTTAGTTTATTATAACTTTGCAGTTATTAGTAAACTAATAAAAAGGGAACAACAAGTGGTATCATAACATAACGTTTGTAAAACTTTTAAACAATAAAACTGCTCAAAAAGTTTTTAAACCTAGATCTTCCATGCTATCCGAAGTTAATGTACCACGACTAGCGATAAAAAAGGAGGTAGTTATTCTGCTATTGCTCCTCGACTAGAAGTTGGCAAATTTAATAAGTGGAAAAAGCGAATGCTTTGCTACTTAACTGGAATGAAACCCTATTACATCCAATGTATTAAGGATGGTCCTTTGCAACCAAAGACCGCTGAAGGTGCTAACAAACCTGAAGCATAATGGTCAAATGATGAGAGGAGGGTTGTCAATCAAGGACCAAAGCGTTAAAAGCATCATTATATCATGCCTACCTGATGATATAATGGAGTCAGTCATTAGTTGTGCAACAACTAAAGAAACATGGAGTGACTTGGTCCACAACTTTGAGGGGCCCCTCAGATACCAAAGAAAACAAGATCATGGATCTGAAACTTGAGTATAATACCTTCAGAGCTAAACCCTCTGAAAGTCTCTCTCAAACCTATACTCGGTACAATATATTGCTCAATGACCTTTCAAATGATGGTGTGAAACTGTCTAAATACGAAATCAATGTGGGATTCGTGAACAGTCTCCCTGAGAAGTGGCTTAGTTTCTCTTAGGGACTAAGAAACGCTAATCACACTTAGACTCTTGACCTTGTTGATATTTATAGGAGGTTTTTCTATGAAGATAACTTGATCTCAAGGAGATACATTGAGTCTAAAAAGGCCCTGATAATTACTCCCGTTCACTCCTATATCAACTGCTTTCTTTTTAACAATATAGTTTACTGATTTTTAAGAATTTTGATGAGGAGGTTGATGAGAGAACCAGTGAGAAAATATCTAAAGAGATTTAGATATTGGTTTCCTGAAAGAGCCTTTGTAGGTCAAACATTTTATCAAACGGAGAAACATTTGTTTCAAATTCCAAAAGCAAAAATAACACTAGTGTTTTAATGTAGTAAAAAAGGCCATTTTGCAAGAGATTATTTTTCAAAAACCTTATACCCATCTTATAAATCATTAGTGTCAAACACTTCTTCAGGGTCAAGTGGTTTTCAACCGAAGTTTACACCTAAACTCATTCAGTCTTCACAACGTATTCAAAGTAGTCAGAATGAGCAAAAAAATCAAAAAGATTACAAGATTGAGTACAAAAAGGTGAAAGCCAAACTTGCACTTCTTGGGTTGATCCTTTAAGTACCCAGTCTCCAAAACCTTTGCTAATATAAAAATAAAGTCTAGTGGCTAGAAACTTTTTGTTTTGGATGAAGAAGAAGTATCGGATGATGAAGAAATGGTACAAGTTATAGTGTTGATGACTCTAGCTGATGATGAACTTGTTGTTGGGAAAAACCATGCTAGAAATGGTGAATGGATTAACATCACCATGAGAAAGGTACACATTCTTTTATCTATGGATGAAGATGCTGATTGGCAAAATTATCTTAATTACATTAACATAGACCTTAAGTTTGTTGAAGAGCAAAGGTTAAATTTGTTATCTAATAATAACAAACTTGTTTTTGAATTGAATAAATATAAAGATAAACTTTCATAGTATTCAAAAACAGCCAATCTTTAAGCTTTGTTAGGAACAAGAAAGTCTCGGGTCATTCAATATTATTGGTCAAAGCCGTGTTTGTTATGTTTTATGTCATGTAATCTTATGCCAAAGGCCCATAGAAAGCCTTTAAGGCATGGACGGCCACATGGAGTAAAATACCCTTCATGAATTGGAAAGGGTGTTAGTTGGTTGTTTATCATTTTCATCTTATATGCATTAATACTTCTATAGTTACTTTCGCTCTCTAGAAAAAATACATCATTTTTTTATTTTTTTCTACTTTCTCTCTCTAGTTCTTGCTTGACTATTCAAAGATTACTTGTATCATTCAATTGGTATCAAGAGCCATGGAGTGGTGTGTTTAGTTTTTGTGTTTATTTTTTTTTGTTCGTGCGTTCTTGCAAAAAATCATCCTTTCTCTTTATTTTTTCGTGTTTTCGAAGCTCTTGTGTACACTAAAAGATCATTTACCTTGGTAAATTTGATCTAGTATCTTTAAGATATAGGTGTACAAGCTTAGAATCAACAAAAATCTCATTTTTGGTACTTTGTGTTCAAAAACCTTTACAAAAAATAAAATCTTGATTTTAAATTTTTCGGCTTAAAAACCTTAAAGTTTTCATTTTTCTTGTTCCTATAGGGTTGGTAACACTAGTTGTACAAGATTTTTTGCGAAAAACCGATCAAAAAAGTGTCTTTTTGTGTTTTTGAGATTTTGAGTTTCGTCACTGTTGGTACCGAACAAGTAGTATCGAACAACTACTACCGAACAACTCCTTGGCAGTTAGTACCGAACAACTACCTTTTAGTTAGTACTGAACAACTCCTTGGCAATTAGTACCGAACAACTACTCTTTAGTTTGTACCGAACAACTCCTTGGCAGTTAGTACCGAACAACTACCTTTCAGTTAGTACCAAACAACTACCTTTTAGTTAGTACCGAACAACTACTTTTCAGTTAGTACCGAACAACTACTACCGAACAACTCCAAGGCAGTTAGTACCGAACAACTACTACCGAACAACTCTAGGGTAGTATATACCGAACAACTCAACAACTCAATTTTCAAAATTATACGGTTTATTTTTTTGACTTGTAAAATCCCGTGAAACATTTACTTGTTTTTCCCGGTTTTGTCAAGAATTGTAAAATCCCGTGTAGTTTCAAGAATTATCTCAAGACTTAAAAGACAACTTAATTAAACACAATTTCTTTCTACCACCGATCGATCAATCTGTAATCTTTTAATACAACTTTCTCAATGACGACTCTTGGAGACAAAGCAATTCTTTCGGGTGCTGACAATCGTCCACCTATGTTGGAAAAAGAGCTATACGATTCTTGGAAAAGCATAATAGAGCTATACATGCTGAATAGATAACATGGACGAATGTCTTGAAATCCGTGAAAACAGTCATCTCATTGGACCACTATTTAAGGAAAATAGAGTGACTAGACCAAGAAAATACAGTGAATTGACACTCGCGGATGCAATTCAAGCTGATTGTGATATCAAGGCTACGGATATCATTCTTCAAGGTTTACCTAATGAAATCTATGCACTTGTCATCCATAATAAAGTCGCCAAGGATCTTTGGGAAAGAATTCAGCTTCTCATGCAAGGAACTTCTCTAACAAAGCAAGAAAGAGAGTGTAAACTATATGATCAATTCGATAAGTTTGCTTACAAGAAGGGACAAACTCCGCGTGACTTTTACTTGAGATTTTCACTCTTACTCAACGATTTAAACATCTACAAAGTGAAGCTGGAACAATTCCAAGTAAACACCAAGTTTTTAAACACCTCCTCGATGTGAGCAACATTTGTGTGGTGTCAAAACTGGTTAATGCATTGCACATCAACACAATATTGATAAGCTTCATGCTTAGGTTACAACACAAAAATTTTCATGCGTATGCAAATCCGTTTACTGCATGAACGCAATTCAGATCCGCTTGCTTTAGTTGCAACTCATCAAATGACACAGTCTCCTTATCAATCTCATCAGCACTCGTACCAGAACTCTCAATATCAACAACAAGTTTCACCATATTAGTCTCCACAGTATGGATCACCTTACCAGTCTCAACAATACTCAATCAATCATTCATCCATACCTCTTTCAATTACTTATCCATCCAATGACTATCAATCATTAGTTCACCACAATATTTATTCTCCATCATCATCCATCCCTTAATTGGAATATGCCCCCACAGTTAAACAACAACAACAACAACCTGAATTTCCCCTACTAGACTCTGGTTTAGTTGTTCCAGTGTTCCAGAAAGGTGATGATCCCATTGATGCCATCAATCATATTATGTCATTCTTGACTGCTGTCGTCACTTCTCGTTATCCTACTACCAATAACCAGTTGAGAAATTCGTTAAACCCCTAGACAACAAGTCACCATTACTGATGGAAGAGTAACTTTACAACTAGTTCAGGGGAGACAAACTACTTTTGCTGCGGGTACTACAAGGACCTACACTCCAGGAGCAAGTGGATGTTATTTGGGAAAAAACAGGGGACCGTATTTGTTACACGCTGCAAAGGGGAAGGACACATGTCCAAGCAATGCACTAAACCTAAAAGAAAAAGGGATGATTTGTGGTTCAAGGATAAAGCATTGTTGGTTCAAGCCCAAGCAAATGGTGAAATTCTACATGAGGAAGAGCTAGCATTTTTGGCAGATCTAGGAATTCCAGAAGCTCAAGCCACACAGACTGTCATTTCTTACAATACTGCTTATCAAGCCGATGATTTGGATGCATATGACTCTGATTGTGATGAACTTAACACTGCCAAGGTTGCACTCATGGCGAATTTATCTCATTATGATTCAGATGCTCTTGCTGAGGTACACAATCATGATAATGCTGATATGATTAATCAAGGTGTGCAGGTGATGCAGTCTTCTGAATAGTCTAGTGTTGTGACTCAATCAGAGACTGAAATAACCAGTGATAGCAATATCATTCCTTATTCTCAGTATCTGCGTGAATCACAACAGGCAGCTGTTTAGAATTCTAACTCCTCTGCACAACAAGATGCTCTAATATTATCTGTGATTGAACAACTAAAAACCCAAGTAGCTAATTGCACCAAGATAAATCTGGACAATAAAAGTGTCAATGATACTTTAACTGCTGAGCTTGAAAGATATAAAGAACAAGTAAAAGTATTGAAAGAAGGACAAAATGTTTTTTCTGATGCACGTGAACAGAATGCCGAGATTGATCGTCTTAAACATACTCTTTCTAAACAATTACGAGAAAAAGAATCTTTAATTAAAACAGTTGTTGTCCTTAAAGATGATTTTAAGAGAGAAGAATCTAGAAATATTGATAGAGAAATTACTTTAGAAAAGAAGATCCAACATCTTGATAATATTGTTTACAAAAGAGATCAATCGGCGCAAACTGTTCATATGTTGACAAAACCTAAGTTTTTCTATGATCCTTCCACCAAACAAGCTATAGGTTATCAAAATCCTTATTATCTGAAGAAAGCTCAACAGTTGGAACCAAAGCTGTATGATGGTAATGTAACACCCCCATTTTTCACATATAGCAGCGGAAGCTAAGTTTTGGGGTATTACTTCATGAATCAACAGTCACAATCATAGAAAACGACTCATAAAGAGACGTTTTAGAAAATTTAGTTATCATTCAACATAATCAGAGTTTTACAAAAACAAAGGTCCCAAAATCTACATGAAAACATAAAGTTTGAATATTAACAAGTTTGGACGTCCTCAAGTCCAATGCCACTCCGTGCCATAGGTTGCTCAATTACTTGAGACATGCTAAAAGGGTCAACACAAAGGTTGAGTGAAATTCATAGGTTTGAAATGTAATAGTTGAATACAAGTCATTGTAATGGTAATAATTGCATGCATTCACAATTATCATGGAAAACAGTATTATTGCTCTAAGCTCATGCAACCAAACATTAACCATAATTCAAGTTGTTACAAATTGTTTCCATATGGGTGCCTCTATCCAAAGATGTTGTGGGAGCCTCTACCCAAAGATGTGTGGAGGCTCTACCAAAGTGTTGTGGTGCCTTACCGAAAGAATGTGGTGGGAGCATCTACCAATGTATGTTGTGGATGCCTCATGGCAAATGGAGGTAACTTAGGCAATAATATATCAGGATAGCATACAGTTGGAAAACGCTTGTATTCATGGTTTATAGTATGTATCCCCTTTGCGGGTTTATAAATCATTTAAAAGATTTAAATGCGAGGCTATGAACTCACCTTGATAAGGTAGTTGATTGATTTGAAATTTAATTCAAATAGGAGTAAACAGCCTCGTCACGCAACCTGAGGTAATATGTCAAGTCTCAGTTTAATAGTTGATATTCCAAATTTTATTTGATAAAGTTTAACGTAAATGTTAATTTGGTTCATTAATTTATGGAAATAGCATAACACTGTTCGGGCTATCATAATCCAGAGGTCATGTAGTAAACGTTTGAGGAGGCTATGACACTTAATCGAAATCCAGCCAACTGTCAAAACGATATACCCAAATGACCCCTCATATGGAAATTCTTAGTAAGTGATACGTTATAGATTAAAGATCAGATTATTTTTTTTAAGTTTCTTCAAAAGTTAGTAGATGATAAATTATGTTAAATATATAACATAATTGTTTTATGATGTTTCGATCGATAAATGATAACGACAAATGTGTCGGGCTTTAATAAAATTGAGTCTTATAATATTTAAATATATTTTTATAATTAATATAAAAATATTACATTTTATACCCTTGAGAATATGAAAATGATAATATATACCCTTGGTATATATTTATTTACAAAATTAACCCTTTACATATAATTTTATACTTTTAAATCCACAACTTTTAGGTGTTGACAAAACAGCCCTTGTAGTGTAAGTTATTTACATTTTCAGCCCCTCTAGTTTATAAGTTTCAATATTTACAATATATACCCCTTTGCATGAAAACGATTTCATTTCTAGTCCAAAATCCATAATAGTTGTATTTTTCAATCTCGAAAGTATTTTGCAGCTTATAGCTTGCTAAAATAAGTTAGAATAAGTAAATTTTACGAGCTTGGAGCTTATGAAATGAGCCTATGAGCTCGTTAATCCGAAAAGGGTACGTTTGGGTTTAAAATCATAACCCGATGGGTTTGAGCTTTAAGGGTTCATTTCACGTGATCACAAGGATGTATAAGAGCTTATATATGATCTAAAATAGCTTATAGAACAAGTGATAGACTTACAAGAACTTAGAATGGGTCGAAAATGGTGAAATGAGTCGAAAACCTTAAGAGACGAAATTAGAGCTTCTTTTCCTTAACCTTGGCTTCGAAATTAGTCTGTACCTTCTTTCTTAACTTCCTTAGCTCAGCTAGAACATTACTTGAGAGAGATTTGAGTTTGAATGGTGAGTTTGGAATGTTGTCACGTATGCGTCTTTATATAGGGTTGCGATGGAGTGGTGCACAGCTTGTAAGGCTTGGAGACAAGTTGCTATAGTTGGAGTTGTGGCAAGGTGGTGGAGTGGTGGCCAAGATGTTGGAGTGGTGCCCAAAGGTGTTGCTTAGGGCAAAAGGGTGATTATGGGTCGAGTTCATGGCTGTTTTTGGACAGCCAACATCGGTCCCGGTAAAATGTATTGTCACACCCTGTAAATTCCCGGTTAGTATTCCGACCCATTCCAGTCATCTACTTTAAATTTTATACGTTACGTTTAAAATTAGACAAATTTACCAGGAATCTATCTGCGTAATTACTGAGAAACATCATCGGACGCGTTCCGGATCGGTTAAAAATTTATTTAGGCATTATATGGGTTATATTAGCTTTCCTGGGTGTTTCGTGATTTTTAATCACTTCCGATATTAATTTTAGGGTTTTATCTTTAAATTACGTTTTTCGGTTTTTAAACCAACGGAAACACCGGAAACTCAAAATCTTTTCGTGTAAACACAAGTTATCATATTTCTCGTGTCAAATCTACTAAAAATTCCGTTCACCTCTTTTCCCTAGCCAAATGTGGCGCCTAAACCACAACAACAAGTATACTTGGACTCAAAAATAAAAGAATTTGGATCTTATTTTGGAATCCCCAACTTGTGTGCAAGGAAGATCAAGAAAATGATTCTTGAATGAGTCATTATTATGACATATCACTTGTATGTGATCCTATGTGTTTACTTACCACATTTTTCTACACTTTGAACTAAGTAAATTTGAAATTTAGCCAAGTATAAGAACTGACTAGAAAAACTTGGAACCATATAGGTCATTGTGGACCCTATTCGGCCGTAACCAAGGGGGTGCACCACACCTTTGGTGAGGCTGTCCCACTTGTATGCACCATTCTAAACCCTTGTAACATAACTCATGGCCTATATATACATACCATATTCACAACTTAGGGTTTTCATTTCACTTCCAAGTCTCCAACAAAAATCTTTTCTCTCCCTCCCCTCCTTGCTTGCTCACGGCACACCTTCAACCCACAAACACATCCATAACTTTTGATTTCTAGCAAGATCCAAGTGTTTAAAGTTCATTCCTAGTTATATCTAAGGTGTTGTGAAGCATTAATTCTTTGATTTCAAGAATTATAAAATTAGGGTTTTCAAGATTATTTGGGGTTTTTATAGATCTATAGTTTGTGGGTATAGATCTAGTGTTTTGCTACATAATCTTCTTGCTTTGTAGTTTTTAATGATCTTACTTGAGTTTCATCCTTCTTTCAATAGATCATGTTTGTTAATAAAGATTCCTGTGTTTGTGTTAATTTTTACATAAGAAATATGTTAATATTTTGTCATCTTTTATAAAATGGAAGTAAACATTGTTACCACTTTATGTTTATGTCTTATATTATGTTCTTGGTGAGATTGAGAGTTGATGAGAGTTGCAACAATAGAGATTAGGGTGGATTAAAGTTTAGTTTTGTTGGTTGGTTGTTGGTGATAAGATTAGGCTAGATTAAGCACTAATATGCGAGTTGGGTTGAGTTTTGATCGTATTTCGGTAAAACAACCTTGCTGTCCCGAATTAGTTTTGTGGTTTTGAGCGACTTAAAAGGTTTTCATTAGGCGTAAGGTAGTTTTTGATCGAGCTTAATACGAATTAGGATAATTTGTCACATATACACTTTAAAATCGGACTTAAACGGACGCAAGTTATGGTCAAAATGAAACTCGAACATTTGTTGGCGAAATAGATGTATAGTGGGCTGTTGGTATAGTAAAATGGGTTTCGGGCACTTTAAGACGAGTGTGGATGTTTTAATGCAAGCGAATCTTATAGAATTGCTAAGTAATTAGGTTAGAACAACTAGAAATGACATGGAATAAGGTTATTCTGTGATGACGACCTTAATAAAAGTTGGTTATTAAAAATAGTAAAAACGGGGAAAAAAAAAATTGGGACATCTAAGGCGATTTAAACATAAGGATTAGGCGGTTTAGAATTGGTTAAGCGATTTGTAAAATATGGAAACTTAAGAAAATAGGGGACGCTATTAACGTTTTGAAACTAAAAAGTTTCCTAAAAGGGGAATATTTCGAATTAGTAACTTTTTGCAAGTGTCGGGATTTAACTAAGACTTGGTAATGTTTCAAAAGTCTTTTATTACTAAACGAAAACACTTGGATGCTACTAATGATGAACATGGATGCTTTACTTGTTTCTTTGACGAATGCTAAGTCATACCCATATTTACTCTAGGTCGCGGCTAGACCTCCTTATATCTTCATCATTTGTTGTGGTTATCGCTTATCCTTGCTAAGGTGAGTTCATAGCCCCACATTTTTACTGATTTACAAATGCTTTATACCATGGGGTGAGAAACATTGTTTGCTTTTAAATTGGACACAAGTTCTTTACGCGAGTTTTCATGGTTTATGTGTTGCCTAAGTTGCTTACAAACCTACTACTGCCCAAATTATCATGAACTGTTAGTTTCTCGACCGGAGGACCGGTTGAGGGAGCGCGAGTGAGTAAATAGATCTATTGGGACTAATTATCCCTATCCGCTTTGGTTCCACTTAACGAAGAACAAACGGATATATGTCATGTCGATTGTGCATTATGGTGGTCTTTGGTTTGGGACCACCGGTCACGGGCAGGAATAACTATGGACGATGTAGCCTGACCTGTTGGATTATTAGCTCAGTGTCTTGAGCTTAGTTGCAACTGTAAATACTTTTTATGGATACTGTGTCTGTTATAGTAGTAGCATACGTTTTGAAATCTTGTGGTCCTCTCTTGTATTAACTGAAACCTATGAATTCACAAAATTATTGTTGTAGTTTTAAAACATGTTTTCTCAGGTGCTTAGCTTGGATCGATTCTTGATGCTATGTGGAGTCTATGTGCTATGTGACATCGCCAATTTCAAGATTTATCTATTATTTACTCGTTGTCATTATCAAAACTTTGTTATGCTTCCGCTACTTTTAACTTAATCATTATGGGATGTAAAAACTTAAATATTATTTTATTTTTTGCGTCGAGTAACTTTTTTTTTTCAACGTCCATGATTAGTGGTCGTTCTTTATTGCTTTGTGATCGGATTGTTATGACGTCACGCCCTCGGACACGTATTCCGTCCAGGCCCCGTTTGGGGGTGGAAGATTGGGTAATCAGAAGCCAAGTTATAGTGAACCTGTAGTTTATACGAGTCTGGTCTTATAAACCAGTATGTGATCCCTATGTGTATCTAATCTGTGCTTATGTGTTGTCTTTCTTGTTGTATTAACATAATATGAGTTGCTATATATACGTGAGAGTTTTACATATTGCCATATTTACCTTGCATTCATTTTAGCATTTCTTTATGCTTGCATGGTTTCAAGAAAAGGAGGATTATATAAACTTTTGCTTGTGCAGATTATTGGCAAGCTTCAGCATCATTAATTTCTTTGATTCTTCGGATGAGTGTGTGGGATCACGCCCTCTCGGGTTATTCTTTTGGTGATATTCCTACTGTTATTCTTCCTACTGTTCTGTGGTTGTCTCCAGAGACTTCTACTTTTGCTACTGTTATTTCCGCTGCGGCTCTATGGTTGAGACGACTCTTGTAGATTCACCCACTGGATTGTGTAGCTTAGTTCCCTATACGGGTCCGATTTGATTCACCAGAGGAGATGTCTCTCACTATGAGACATTTCCAAGCTACCAGCTATTTCACCATTCATATGCACCGATCTTCTGAGGCTCTTGATTCTTCTGATGGGACCACCACTGCAGGACACTTTGGTTTTACCATGGCTCGTAGTGGAGCAGGTAGCAGCAGTCCATCATCATTCACATGAGTTTCCTATTACTCCTATTACGCCCCGCCCGGGATTCGTTCGTCACGGTCAGCGGAATCTTATCCCGGCACCCAGGGAGGATATTCCTTTTGGGTCGACCGTACGCACCATCTTAACGGCGGTAAGTTGTTGACTGCAAGGATAGAGTGTTGGACCTTTACAGGCTCGCAGTTAGCATCGAGGCCTGCATCACTCGTTCTCAGTATCATCACTCATCTTTTCCAGTTATCTTCAGATTCTTCGCAAGTTCATTCTTTGGTTTGGATGCGTCTGATCTGGCTCATTTGGGATCTTCGCTAGAGATGTATCTACCAGATTGGTGTTACCTCCGAGGAGGAGCACCACGATGTAGTAAAGGCATTTCGTCCGTTTGGTGTGCTGCTCCATTTCTAGTGGTATCCACCGACTTCATCTGAGTCTCATCAGGGGATTCTCATCAGAGAGACCCGTGTATTTATTCTTCACATTATGTGGACCATCTTGTAAGAGATGTAGATCCACGGTTGATTCAGTACCCATTATCCATGCTAGTTACGGGTCATTAAACTCCTACCCGTGCTGATCTTTACCACTCGTAAGAGGGTTAGAGATTCATATTCATCGGAGGCTAGCCTAGAGGAGGATGCCGAGGTTGGTCTTACAGGGACTGGGGTTGACATGGAGTTAGGTATTAGTGATGGGGATGAGGTTGGAGATCATGTCGAGATTGACCATAGGGATGCCAGGGATGACACAGAGGAGTATGAGGCTGACGCAAAGCTGGAGATTACGGCAGAGGTAGAAAGTATCGACCCGATGATGCACCGTTAGTTGAGGAGGAGATTGTAGAGCCAGCTGGGGAGGATTCTCCTGACTCACCTGGCACTAGGGATGGCATTGTTAGGTCAGTCGAGGATACGCCGGTTGACTTGAGTGATGCTGTGCGTGACTTTTACCATCACATGTCTGAGGTTCGTGTTGATAGGATTGTCGGGATTGAGACTGCTCAGAGACGGTTGGAGGCCGATCAGTTGATAGCTAGTGGAGACAGAGCTAGGATGGCTGAGATGATCTATAGCTTGAGGTTGGAGAACCTCAAGGTTCGTGCTATGTTGGATATTGAGAGGGATCGTGTGAGTAGCCTTCGTCTTCATATGTCCCTTTCACAGGAGGAGTTTCGTCAGATTCGTAGGGATCGTGATGATGCTCGAGGGAGACTTAGGAGGTTGGAGTCGTATCTTGGGAGGCGTTTCGGCTTTCGTTCACCCATAGTCTAGTTGCACCCTGATCATGTAGGACATTAGGCCAATGGTTAGGTCTAGGTATTAGCAGTAAATAATTGTGGATCATGAACCTATTTTGGATTTGGGTTGTAATCGAATTATGCTTTTATTTATGAAATGAAAAGCTTGTTTTGATTCTCTCGTTTATTTATCTATATTGTTATTTATTTTTCCTGGCAAACGTGTTACAATTAAATTTTACTTCATAGCATGTATTAAATTATCATTACCTGATGTTTGTATATTCGTTTCAAAAATCTCACTATGGGTTGTGTCTTGTGATGTAGAACAATGACAAACACTCGTTCCGGGATGACCCACGCCGCAATTGAAGAAATGATCAATCAACGTGTGAACGCAGCTCTAGAAGCTCATCGAGTTAACCAAAATCTTGAACTTGGGAATGGGAATGACAATGGAAACGATAATGGAAACGGGAATGGGAATGACAATGGAAATGGTAATGGAAATGGTAATGGAAATGGAAACAATGGAGGCGACAACGGTGACGGTAATGAGAACCACAATGTGAATGGAAGAGGCGATAGGTTGGTTGCTCGTGAATGTACTTACCAGGACTTCATGAAGTGTCAACCAACAAGTTTTAAAGGAACCGAAGGAGTGGTTGGTCTGATAAGGTGGAGTGAGAAGATGGAGACTGTGTTTCACATCAGCAACTGTCCGGAGAAATATCAAGTGAAGTATGCAACTTGTACCTTACTCGACAGTGCACTAACCTGGTGGAACTCTCACAAGAGAACCATCGGAACTGATGCCGCATACGCTTTGTCATGGAGAGAGCTGATGAAACTGATGACCGAAGTGTATTGCCCGAGAAATGAGATCCAAAAGATGGAAACCGAGTTGTGGAATCTGTCGGTGAAAAACAATGACATCGCTAATTACACTCAAAGGTTCCAGGAACTCACCATGATGTGCACCAAAATGGTTCCCGAGGAGGAAGATCGGGTGGAGAAATTCATTGGAGGTCTTCCCGATAACATCCAAGGAAATGTGATTGCTGCAGAACCTACAAGACTACAAGATGCTGTTCGAATTGCCAACAACTTGATGGATCAAAAGTTGAAGGGTTATGCTGTGAGAAATGCAGAGAACAAGAGAAGATTGGACAACAACTATGGAAACAACCGTGGGCAACAACCACCCCACAAACGACAGAATACTAGAGGACAGAATGTTGCTAGAGCCTATGTGGCTGGTAACAATGAGGAGAGGCAATATGAAGGTACCTTGCCTCTCTGCAACAAGTGTAAGCTTCATCATGTAGGCCCTTGCACCACAAGATGTGGGAAGTGCAATAAGATTGGACATTTGACCAGGAATTGCAGGGTTACCAATTCCACTACTTCCACCCAGAGAGGTCAAATGGTGAATCAAAGGGTTGTGACTTGTTTTGAGTGTGGTGCACAAGGACATTACCGGAAAGATTGTCCCAAGATCAAGAACCAAAACCGTAGAGACAAAGCAAGAGTTCCTGATGCAAGAGGCAGAGCATATGCCCTAGGAGGAGGTGACGTAAACCCAGGTTCCAACACTGTCACGGGTACGTTCCTTCTCAACGATCATCATGCTTATATGTTATTTGATTCTGGCGCCGATAGGAGTTTCGTATCAAATACTTTTAGTGCATTGCTAGATATCACACCCTATGCCTTAGACGTTAGTTACGCTATCGAGCTAGCTGACGGAAGGACTTCAGAAACCAACACGGTGCTTATGGGCTGTACATTAGGATTGTTAGGACATCCATTTAATATCGACCTGATGCCCATAGAGTTGGGTAGTTTCGACGTTATCATCGGCATGGATTGGTTAGCAAAGAATCATGCAGTGTATTGTAATGTGACGAGAAGATAGATGGTATTCCTTATGGAAATGAAATTCTGATTATATCAAGGAGGACAAAGGTGCACAAGGAGAAGAAATCAAATGTGAGCATCATATATGTTGAAAAAAAGCCCAGAGAAGAAGTATATAGAGAAAGGTTGTCAACTATTTCTGGCACAGGTTACGGTGAAGGAAAACAAAGACAAGTCAGATGAGAAGCGACCTTGAAGACCTACGTGCCCACTGTACAGGACTTTCCAGAAGTTTTTTCCAGAAGACTAACCTGGACTACCACCCACAACGAATTAAGTCGATTTCAAAATTGACTTGTTCCCAGGGTGCTGCACCTGTAGCCCGAGCCCGTATAGGTTTACGCACCGTCGGGAGATGGAAGACTGTCTACTCAACTACATGAACTATCTGACAAGGGATTGGATAAGGACAAGTTCCTCAACCTCTGGGGAGAGCTTCCGGTTTTGTTTGTCAAAAGGAAGGATGGCTCTTTCGAATGGTATAACTACCGTAAAAACTTAACAAGCTTTACGGTGAATATCGAGACCCGCTTCCGAGAAGAATCGCGACCTTATTTGGGATCAGTTGCAAAGATCACACGTGTGTACTCAAAGATCGATTTGAGGTCTGTGTTACCACCAACTCAGATTTCGTAAGAAGATATCCCAAAGTCGGCGTTTAGAACTCGTATTGTGTCATTAGAGTTCAGTGATGCCATTGGGTTTGACTAAACGCGTTGGCAGTGTTCCTGGATTTGATGAAGGGTGAGTTATGTAGACATACTAGATAAATTTGTGATGTGCTTCATCGACGACATCTTGATCTACTCTAAGACAAAGGAAGAACATGATGCACATCTTAGACTAATTTTGGAGTTGCTTCAAGAAGAAGATTGTCGCCAAGTTATCAAAGTGTGGACTTTTGGTATCGAAGGTTACATTTCTGGATATCGTGATTGATAGCGAAGGCATATTCACGTTGATCCTGCGAGATTGAGTCAAATCAAGGATTTGGGAATTCACCCAAAACTCACAATGAAATTGGGCTCCAATTTCTAGGTCTTGTCCTGGTTACTACCGACGAATTAATCGAAAGGATTTCAAGATTTCGCTAAGCCTATGAACAAAGCTGAATCAGAAAAGGGTAAGTTCAATTGGGGTGGAAAAAAGGGGGAAATCTGCTTTCCGAGACATTGAAGCAAAAAGTTGTGAGTGCACCAATTTTGGCATTTGCCGAAGGAAGTGGAAAACTTCATGTATATTTTGATGCATCTCTAAGGGGTTAGGCGCAAGTGTGATGCAGAAAGAGAAAGTCATAGCTTATGCTTCCCGCCAGCTTAAAATCCATGAGAAGAATTACACGACACATGATTTGGGAATTGGGTGCTGTAGTGTTGCTTCAAGATGTGGGACATTACCTTTACAGCACGAAAGTGCGTTGTGTACACTGATCATAAGATTTTGCAACAGTATTCTAGATCAAAAAGAGTTGACTATGAGGCAAAGCATGAGTGGTTAGAACTGTTAAGTGGCTAGGACTGCGAATTACGCTACCACCCGAGAAAGGCGAATGTGGTGGCGGATGCATTAAGCCGAAAGAGTATACCTAAGCCATTACGAGTTCGAGCCTTGGTTATGACAATCGGTTTGAACATCCCTGCGCGAATCTTAAATGCTCAGGTTGAGGCGAGAAAAGGAGAGAATTACGGAACAGAAGATTTGCATGGCATGATTAAGAATCTAGAGCCACGTGCAGATGGAACGTTGTGTTTGAAGAATAGAAGCTGGATACCACAGTTTGGTAACTTGAGAGCTTTGATTATGTACGAATCGCATAAGTCAAAGTATTCGATCCACCATGGATCGGACAAAATGTACCAAGATTTGAAGAAGCTATACTGGTGGCCCAACATGAAAGCAGAAATTGCCACGTATGTGAGAAAGTGTATGACGTGTGCAAAGGTTAAAGCAGAATACCAAAAACCGTCCGGTCTATTGGTACAACCAAAAATCCCTGAATGGAAATGGGAAGACATAACTATGGAGTTCGTGACAAAGCTACCAAAAACGGAAAGTGGGCAAGATATGATTTGGGTTATAGTCGATCGACTCACTAAATCTGCTCATTTTCTGCCAGCAAAGGAGAATGACTCAATGGAGAAACTGACCGGCAAATTCTTGAAAGAAGTGGTATGTCGGAGACATGGAGTGCCTGTTTTCAGTCAGCTTCTGATCCGATGGTAGGTTCGCTTTGTCCAATTCTGTCAATCTCTTCTCTCCACGAAGCTTTTGGAACTCAATTAGATATGAGTACGGCTTACCACCCACAAACAGATGGTCAAAGTGAGAAGTGATGGCGGGACTATCCAAATCTCTATAAGAATGCTCGAGCATGTGTGATAGATTTTGGGGAAAGGGATGGGTCAGACATTTACCTTAATAGTAGTTCTCCTACATTAACAGCTATCATCCAAGTATTAAGGCGGGCACCATTTTGAGGCTTGGTCCTTGGTCGCCAAATGCCGGTCACTAATCTGTTGGGCTGAGTTGGTGTACGCTCAGCTTACTGGACCAGAAATTTGTTTCGTGAGACAACAGAGAAAGATTATCCAAATTCAAGCATAGCTCTACCAAGCTTTACGTGATCGACCAAAAGTGCCCTATGCTGAATCAGAGACGTATAGACATTAGAGTTTAAGGATTGGGATAAAGGTTATGTGAATGTATCCCCCTGGAAAGGTGTATACGTTGCGGGCAACTCGGGGAAAGCTGAACCCTCGTTATATTAGACACGTTTAAATTTCTCGCCAAGGTGGGAAAACGGTTGCATATCGAACTAGAAATTACCAGAGAGACTAAGCCAATGTTCATCGTACCTTATCACGTCTCGAACCTTAAGAAGTGCTTATCGATTTGAACCGCTCGCCAATTCCATTTTTGGGACAAAAAATCCACATTGATGAAACGCTCAATTCATTAAAGATTCCGGTTGAGATTTATGGACGCGAACGTTCAAGCGTTTGAAAGCAAAGTTGCATTTCCAATTCATGGAAGGGTCCGTTGGAATTCAAGAAGATGGTCAGAGTATTACTTGGGAACGCGAAGACCAAATGCAGAAGAAGTACCCTCAGTTGTTCGTTAACCCTGTATCCGCGACTCAAGCTACACCCTAAGCTTTGAGGACAAAGCTCTTTTAACGGGGAAAGGATGTCACACCCCGTAAATTCCCGGTAGTATTCCGACCCATTCGGTCATTCTACTTTAAATTTTATTGTTACGTTTAAAATTGGGAAGTTACCGATGAACTCCTAAACTGCGTAACAACTTGAGGAAAGTAACGTCATCGGACGCGTTCCGGCATCGGTTAAAAATTTATTTAGGCTTATTATGTGATATTTTTAGCACTTTCCTGATGTTTGTTTTTTATTTTTAACCACTTCCGATATTAATTTTAGGGTTTTATCTCTCTTCTTAAATTCGTTTTTTTCGCGTTTTTGACCCAAATCAGAAAAACCCCAAAAAAACTCAAAATCTTTTCGTGTAAACTCAACTTATCGTATTTCTTGTGTCATACTACTAAAAATTTCGTTCACCTCTTTTCCCTAGCCAAATGTGGCGCCTAAACCACAACAACATGTATACTTGAACTCTAAATTAAAGATTTGGCATCTTATTTTGAAAGCCTCACCCATGTGTGCATGTTAGATGAGAAAATGACATCTTGTTGCCTAGTAAACTTGCATGCATGCCATATCTTACACATCACATGCATACTTATACCATTGACTTGGAAAATTCAAGGTATGGATATTATTGGAACCATGGACCAAAATTTTGAACCATCATGGTCCTTGTGACCATATTCGGCCGAACCCAAGACCAAGCACACCTTTGGTGTGTGTTGGTCACTTATGTACACATTTAACCCTAAAACCCTAGCTTGTGACCTATAAATACAACACATATCTCACACTTAGGGTTCCTTTTCATTTCAAGTCACCAACAAAAATCTTTTCTCTCCCTCCCCTCCTTGCCTAGCTCACGGCACACCTACAACACACAAACACATCCATAACTTTTGATTTCTAGCAAGATCCAAGTATTCTAAGTTCATTCCTAGTTATATCTAAGGTAGATCCAAGTGTTGGTTGGTTATTTTTCAAAGATTTCAAGAATTATAAAGTTAGGGTTTTCAAGAATTATTTGGGGTTTTTATAGATCTATAGTTTGTGGGTATAGATCTAGTGTTTTGCTACTTGCTCTTCTTGATTTGTAAGTGTTCCTTGAATCTTTGTTGGTTTCATCTATTTTCTTTTTAGATCTATGCTTGTTCATAAAGATCCATGTGTTTGTGTTAATTTTTACAAAAGAAATTACAATTTATTTTTGTTCATCTTAAAAATATGTTCGAAGTCTTATGACAAAAGCTTTATATTTATGTTTTATAGTATGTTCTTGGTGAGATTGAGGGTTGATGAGAGTTGCAACAATAGAGATTAGGGTGGATTAAGATTTAGTTTTGTTGGTTGGTTATTGGTAAATAAAGATTAGGGCTAGATTAAACACTAATATGCGAGTTGGGTTGATTTTTGGTCGTATTTCGGTGAGACAACCTTGCTGTCCCGAATTTGTTTTGAGGTTTTGAGCGACTTAAAAATATTTTCATTAGGCGTAAAAGTAGTTTTCGAAGAGCTTATTTCGAATAGATAATTTTTCATATATCACACTTTAAAATCGGACTTAAAACGGCCAAGTTATGGCCAAATGAAACTCGAAACATTTTTCGGCAACAGGGATGAATAGTGAGCTGTTTGGAATAGTAAAATGGGGTTTCGGGCACTTTCGGACAATTTTGAATATTTTAAATGCAAGCGAAACATATAGAAATGTCAAGTAATTAATTAGAACAACTAAAAATGTCATGAAAGGATATTTGAGATAACGACCTTAATAAAACGTAGGATTATTAAAAAATGGTATGAATTGGACATCAAGGCCATTTAAACATAAGGATTAGGCGGTTTAGAATTGTTTAAGCGAATTGTAAAATATGGAAACTTAAGAAAATAGGGGACGCTATTAACGTTTTAAAACTAAAAAGTTTCCTAAAAGGGAAAGTTTCTAAAAATAGTAACTTTTTGCAAGTGTCGGAATTTAACTAAGACATGGTAAAGTTTCAAAGTTTTTTTTTATTACTAAAACGCAAACACACTTGGATGCTCTAAATGATGAACATGGATACTTTACTTGTTTCTGTGACGAATGCTAAGTCATACCCATATTTACTCTAGGTCGCGACTAGACCTCCTTATATCTTCATCATTTGTTGTGGTTATCGCTTATCCTTGCTAAGGTGAGTTCATAGCCCCACATTTTTACTGATTTACAAATGTTTTATACCATGGGTGTCGAGAAACATTGTATGGGGTGAGAAACATTGTTTGCTTTTAAATTGGACACAAGTTCTTTACGCGAGTTTTACATGTTTATGTGTTGCCTAAGTTGCTTACAAACCTACTACTGCCCAAATTATCATGAACTGTTAGTTTCTCGACCGGAGGACCGGTTGAGGGAGCGCGAGTGAGTAAATAGATCTATTGGGACTAATTATCCCTATCCGCTTTGGTTCCACTTAACGAAGAACAAACGGATATATGTCATGTCGATTGTGCATTATGGTGGTCTTTGGTTTGGGACACCGGTTAAGGGCAGGAATACTATGCGACAGGATGTAGCATGCCCTGTTGATTATTAGCTTCAGTGTCATGAGCTTAGTGCAACAGTAAATACTTTTTATGTGATGTTGTATCTGTTATAGTAGTCGCATACGTTTTGAAATCTTGTGGTCCACTCTTGTATTAACTTAAACCTATGAATTCACCAACATTATGTTGACGTTTTAAACATGTTTTCTCAGGTGCTTAGCTTGGATTGATTCGTGATGCTATGTGGAGTCTATGTGCTATGTGACTTCGCAAATTTCAAGATTTATCTATTATTTACTCGTTGTCATTATCAAAACTTTGTTATGCTTCCGCTACTTTTAACTTAATTATTATGGATTGTAAAACTTAAATCTATTTTATTTTATGCAACGAGTAAACTTTTTCAAACGTCCATGATTAGTGGTCGTTCTTTATTGCTTTGTGATCGGATTGTTATGACGTCACGCCCTCGGACACGTATTCCGTCCAGGCCCCGTTTGGGGGTGTGACAGCGTATTCAATTTATTGGATACGACGTATACTTTTTTTAAACTATTACAGCGTATTCGACTCTATCATTAATACGGCGTATTCAGTTCACTGAATATGGCGTATTAAGCTATTTGACAGTTTTCTTTCCTAGCGAATTTATTACTGGTTTAAATGGACGACCCCAACATTACTATGGAGGATTATATCAGGCTTAAGGAAGACAAAACTCGTAGGCGTGGTAAGGTGTATAACTGGGAAACTGCTACGTATG